>CM042336.1:5638891-5755715 GCA_023566125.1 Zingel zingel | reverse complement strand
ATAATATATATATATATATATATAATATATATATATATATATAATATATATATATATATATATATATATATATATAATATATATATATATGTAATATATTATATATATAATATATATAATATATATATATATATATAATATATAATATATATATATATATATATGTAATATATTATATATTATATATAATATTATATATATATATATGTAATATATATTATATATATATTATTATATATATGTAATATATATTATATATATAATATATTATTATATATATATGTAATATATATTATATATATTATATATATATATATTATATATAATATATAATATATCTGTAATATATATTATATATATATATATATTATATATATATATTATATATAATATATAATATATCTATAATATATATATCTATATATATCTATCTTATATATATCTATTATCTATCTCTCTATATATCTATATCTCTCTATATATCTATATCTCTCTATCTATCTATAACAAATTACAATCGGGAGAAAGGGTAAATCGGGAATGTTGGAGTCAGTGCTAAAGTGAGGCCACTCCAGTTCTATAATGACCAATTCCAACAAACACAGCAAGTTTAAACCATCCATTTATTCACACATTCTTTAGACAAGAAGTTTAGAAGTACAAAGAACATTTGACGTAAACAAAAACTGTTCAAATTCTTTTGACCCGCATTGACTTCCTAATCTTAAAACTATGACATGGAAATACACATAAGGAGCCCGGTGTTAAATCGCTTCAATATGGCCATTGCTGATGCTGCGTAAATATAGTTCATTTCAGCTTCCTACTGAAAACATTTTTTCAGGTTTAAGAGCATCAACAGTATTTGTACTTTGGGATTATCAACGAGACAAATAAAAAGTCAAATACTTGTAGTTGCCATGACAACTCCAACTGTGTTTGTCTTTTTTTTGGGATCAAATTGCCATACTTTGCTTGCTGTAAACCATTCAGTCAAATATAAATGCATGTTTGTTCAGTTTATAATGAACATTCCCACTACATGTGAATGCAGCACAAATCAAGTGACGCTTAAAAATAATAACACGGTCCCAGTAATGTAGCCCCTTTCATTAGGACTCAGCCATTGATGCATTTTAAGCAGCAGCTGTCACAACTCAAATCTCCACATACATGTATACATGACATCTCGTACAGTGAAACACTCACATTTTCAACAACAAAAAAACAATTTAAAAAATACCACACTGAATAATAAGCATATAAATCAATGCTTGCTTGATTATTGATTGGTTGATAATAAACTAAATCTCTCAGTGCTATCAGTCTGAAGCAATAAGTCACTTCATATACATGTCTCACTACAATGAGAAAAACAATGCCAACAAAGTATAGGTTTGAAACAATGTACGTCATTGGAGCATGGCACATTGGTAACAATGTCTAAAATAAATCCGGCCAACACAATACAATATATGCACAATACAAAACTGAAGAATAGCATTAACTCCTATTCCATTTTTCACAAGATTAGCTTGTTTTTTTTAAATGGCTTACAGCAACAGCAGCATCACTACATTGATGCATTTCGTTTAAAAAAAACAAACAGCTTATAGCTGTCAGGAGAAGTTAAAAATGGAAATCAACTGAAAGAAAACCTGCTTCTTGTAGCCAAAAGTTGCATCATCAGTGGCAGGCCTGGGGGACATGTCTGCCAGTAGAAGAATGTGGTCATGCTCACATAACCCGTTAACCTGAACTCTGACCTCCATTTCCTGTCAGTCAGCAGGATCCTATGACCTCACAATCTGCACAACAGTCTCGTATGATTAGCGCTGAGCTTTTTCAGCAAAGGAATGAAGCCCTGAAGGACTCGAGTCTTTTGACCAGTAGATGGCAGGAGAGAGAGAGAGAGAGAGAGAGAGAGAGAGAGAGAGAGAGAGAGAGAGAGAGAGAGAGAGAGAGAGAGAGAGAGAGAGAGAGAGAGAGAGAGAGAGAGAAACTGATGCTGCAGTATTACTGCACTGGGAGGTGGAGAAACAAATTAACAGGAATTTGGGAAAAAATGTCTCATGTGGTCAATTTGAAACCCTTTGTGGTCGTTTTGTGTCTCTTTGCGGTCGATTGTGTCTATACGGTCATTTGATTGACTCTTTTTTTTTAATCCGTCGCTTCAAACAGAGGCTCCGACTCTGGGGCCCCTGAGCGCTTGGGCCCCTCGGCCTTTGCCCAGTCGGTCCGTTTAGTAATCCATACATACATACATTAGGCAGGTCATTACGTACAATAACTTCCCATTTTTACAGTACAATATTACAAAGAATGTTCCGTTTGGTCTACTTCTGTGGCATTTCGTTAGAAAATACTAAATAATCACAGGAAGAAAAATACCTAATGTAATCAATCTAACAAAAAGGTAAATATTCAAGCCATCAATCAAATGAAATCATACAGGATTATGTCCTAAAACTACTTACTTAAAACAAACTGAAATTAAACATACATAAATCTAAAAATGTAGACACACTAAAAAAAAACTCTTAACAAAATCAATCCTAAGAGAGAGCCGATATCTGTTCCAAACTGTGTGTTCAGGTTAGCAGCAGTCACATAAACACACACAGCAGTCAGACTAACGGACGCTATTTCCCTTATTTCTACTTTCAAAAGGGGAACCTCGTCAGTCATTTATGCCCAATACTACTTCAAGAGCTGTTTTTACAGCGGCACCCAGGGTGCTCGGTTGTCAAGGCTGTTGTTCCGGGGGGGGGGGGGGGGGCAGATGGTCATCCAGAAGGGGCACAGCAGACCTAAGAAGGAAAAAAAAAAAAGGAAGGAAAAAAAAGAAAAAAATACTCCAAGTGGAAATCCTCCACAGTGTCTGTGCCGTGCTGTATGTGTGTGAACTACACCAGAGCTCGGAGAGGGAAGGACAGGGCGGCTCCCATGGACAGACCCAGGGCTAGGGAAGAAAGTCATCAGGGCTCCGGCAGTCTCTGCATCCTTCGGCTCCACCAACCTGAGGACAGAGTGGGGGGGGGGGGGGGGGGGGGGATATGAGGTCTGCTGCTTTGGTTGAGCCTCGGATTGGTTTTGTGTCGCAGTTACGCTGTGTTGCCATGGAGACCCAGCTAGAACAAGGAGTGATTATGAACACCTCGGGCCCTATTTTAAAGTTCTAAGCGCACGCCGTGAAGCGCCTGGCGCAGGTGCGTTTAGGGTGTGTCCGTGCACCGGGCGCATGGTTCTAAAGGGTTGTACTTAGTGTCTCCGTTAATCAGAGGTGTGTTTTGGGGCGTAACATGCAATACACCAATCAGAGATCATCTCCCATTCCCTTTAAAAGCCAGGCGCGTTTGGACCTTGGAGCATTGCTATTATGATGGAGGATTTGCACCGTGATATTTTTATTTGTAATCTTTTGCAGTTTGTGTGCTGCTGTGCGTCCCTGTGTGTGTGTGTGTGTATGTGTGTAACAGGCATAGTGTGTGCGTGCTGTGCATAAGCCTAGGCACATTTTACTAATTTGCTGTTAAAATAACAATGAAATGCTGCGCTACTGATGTTAGACCAGGTTTTTGTCTGTCAATGGTGCGATCACTTCCCGCTGCCTCAAGATAGCAATACTCCAAGAATGCACCTGAACACACCTCCATGTAAGACCAGCACGCCCATGGGCGCACAGATGGGCGCGGGTGCATTTTCTATTTAAACGACGTGGGCGCTGGACGGGAAATTGACAACTGCGTCGGTCTTAAACTGGCAAAGACACAGCAAAGATAGAGCCCTAGGTCTTCATGTCTCATGCGGGCAATTTGAAACCCTTTGTGGTCGTTTTGTGTCGCTTTGCGGTCGATTGCGCCTATATGGTCATTCGATTCACTTTCAAACCAGAAATGTTATCCGTCACTTCAAACAGAGGCTCTGTAAAACTCCGTTTGATAGTACAATGTATTTGCATAATCAGTGTTTTCCCTGGCTTTGTGGAAGATTTAGGTGCACGTATTTTCGGCGGGGGGGTTTAGGCGTCCTTCCTCAACCTCAAGAAAATGTTCCATTTTTCACTTTAAAAAAAAATGCAACATCCCCATACATTTAGTGTCTCTTTGTAGCTGTGTTGTGTCTCCTTGTGGTCATTTCTGTTTTCTTTGGGGTTATTTGGGGTCTCTGTGGTCATTTGGTGTCTCTGTAGTCAGTTTGTGTTCTCTGGTGGTAGTTCTGAGTCCCTTTTTTTTTTCACATTTTGGAGCATTATTATTACCATATCTGTGTCGAAAGCGTTGGAACAGCTAGAGCAGATAAATAAAAACACTTAAAAGACAAAATTTGCTAAAGAAGTCCAACTACAACCATTAGATCTGAGGAAAGTCTTTTAGTTATATTAATTTGTCTTAGGTGCTGCCCAAAACGGCTTGGGTGCTGCACCTAATCCTTAAAATGGCATGGGAAAAACCCTGATTATGTAATTACCTCCACGTAGAGTAGTTTTCATCGTTAGTGGGGGAGTGTGCCATTCCCACACGGGATTAAAACTGCTTGTTTTTATGGACTGTCCCACAGCTGTATCAGAACTGTATTAAGCTACAGAAAATGTTACTTCTGCTGCGTCACATATAAAGCATTCAACTGGCAAAACGAGTGGGCTTTTATTGTGAAGCAGTCACGGGGAACTTAATGTATGTGTAACTGAGGTTAGTGCTAAAAATGCACCAACAAAAAAATTTAAATTATTAGTTTTAAATAGGTCAGGGAGTAATAGCACAATGATCTAGATCTGTGCCTGAAATGACAGGAAGCATTTTTTGATTCATAACCTACAAACTCTTAAGCTGAAAGGTCTTACCAAGAACTTTTCTCAGTGTGATGCTATGAGTTATGCATCGAGTGCCAGACTATACACTCACCTAAAGGACTATTAGGAACACCATACTAATACCATGTTTGACCCCCTTTCGCCTTCAGAACTGCCTTAATTCTTTGTGGCACTGATTCAACAAGGTGCTGGAAGCATTCTTTAGAAATGTTGGCCCATATTGATAGGATAGCACCCCCCACACCATTACACCACCACCACCACATCAACGGCGCCCTAAATTCAGTTTTAATCAAGCCAAGTATCGCTAAACTTGCACCTCGCCATAGCTGAAGAATAAAATCTGTTTTATGTCTGTGGTACAATCAGAGAGAGACTCACGCCAAGAACACGAAAGCTGATTGGCTGCTATATAAGTAACATGTTGATCTCATTTGTAGTTGTAATACAGTGAAATTATATTTGGACTAGCGAAAGAAAGAACTACACCATGGAATTAAAAAAAAGAGAGCATTAGAGGTAGAGTTACATGGACGTAGGGAAATTAAGACCTGTTTCAAATCATTTAAGACCTAGAACATAATACTAATACTTCAGTGAATTTAAGACTTTTTAAAAAGGCCTAAAATTTAGATTTTAAAATGTTAAGCCTTTTTACGACGCTGCGGAAACCCTGTTCTTATAGTGTCTGTGGATTTCATTATTCTACGCACCTAGGCGTGCAGTAAATGATACACTATACTACATAGCTAAATCTATTTAAAACCTCTGCTGTTGAAGCATCCTTGAACACAATATGATGAGTTGAAACAGCCTAGCATAACAATACATATGACAACAGTGTGTTTTGTGTATCCTGCAGTTGGATGCAAACCTAGATGTAAAATGTGACAGATTATAGAGCGATATTGTTTTTTGTGGTCACATCTGTTCAGCATTGAGTGTTTGGACTCACTGTGGTGCGTAGGACATGGAAAGGCAGACGAAGTAGCCACTGGACAGAGAGAAGAGAGCCATGATGACGGAGAAAGCAGCGTCGTGGCTGAAGTAGACGGGGAGGAAGGAGCGACTCTGGACGTTGCAGAGCATCAGCAGAGGGATGAACACCACCCTGGAGACGACTAGCGCCGGGAACAGACGAGAGTCTTTACGGGGCTGCAGAAGGAGACCGGAAAGATACACTGTATGAGAAGATGTAATGGCATCAGGTAGAAAGAGGGAGAGTAAGAAATGGATTTGGAACAGGTGGGGATATAAAAAAAAAAAAAAAAACAAAGTAGGAGAGAGATAGGCAAACATTTGGGCAAAGGCAAACTGTCAGATAACAACACTCCTGTGTGTACAATATAAATATTGCATGAAGTGGATACAGAAAATTACAGCAGGAAGTGATATGCATGAGGGCTGCACGAGATGAGGAAAATATGCGATAACGCTGTTGAATATGGTGATAACGATATTACTCGCTATAAATAAAGTGTCGTCAGTTCTGTCTCTCCGTTGCTTTCGGTATTCTGCTGAAATACAACACATCTCTGGGTGAATTTAAAACAGACAAAAGAAAATCATTTCCAGCGCTCTTTTATTGAACAAACTGAATAAAAAGGCGTGACTAAAATAAAGAATGACAGTCACATTTTAAAGTGTTTAAAGTTTAAGTCTAAAGTTTTCTACTCATGTATAGTTTAGTTGGTGAGATTATTACACTAAAGGGTAACTTAAACGAAGCAAACTATTGCCGTAATACCACGTGGGTCTCGGCAGGGACAATAACATAAATAATATAATATAGATTTACAAAGAGTAAATGTATCTTGAAGTGATCTTATCAGCCTACTCACCCAACATATCAAGGTGGTGATGGTCCGACCGAACCAGTCGTTGATGTTGAAAATCAAGAAGCAGCACACTGAGATGAAGAAGCGCTCTGAAGAGGGAATGGACGGCAAGAGAAACAGGACAATCACGAGGGGATTGAGAGACATGCGGTACACATCCAGTTAAGTGTGTGTTGAATGCAGCAGTGAGCTAATCATGAAGTGGAACTAAGGCAAGCTCATACCCCATTTCCCTGGGAATGAGGTCTTGACATCTGCAGTGACGGCAGGGAAGACGGACAGAGTGACTGTGAACACAAACGTCACGCAGAACGCCATCACCCAGATCTAGAAACAATAAAAGAAAACTATTTTATACATCTAATGGGACTGAAGTGCTTTTTTAAGAGTAAATCACAACTAAATCCCAGGTCAGACCAAAGATTTGCGACTAGATGAAACCGTTTTAGAACGTCGCGGCGGTCTGAACCGGCCTCGTCTCAGCTCGACTCAAGCCAGCTGATGCCGTCGCTGCAACTCAGCTGGTCAGGTCTCCAGAGGCTGGTTTTAGAGCAAAAGGGACGTCCCCTGTTTCAACAGCCAATAGAGAAGTCAGCTGGTCAAGTCAGCTACAAACTCTAGAAATAAAATGATCCATAATCCATTTTATTTCTATGTTACTAACTGCCAGCTGGTCGAAACAGCAGAGTTTTGGACGGAGGCTCAACGAGCTCCCCCTGTGCGGTTCCGCCCACGGGATGGAGAGGGAGGTGCCACGTTGCTTCATCGGGCTGTGCCCGGCCGGGCTCCGTGGCAAACCCGGCCACCAGGCGCTCGCTGACGAGCCCTCCATCTGGGCCTGGCTCCAGACTTCCTTTGTAATCCATTCTTAATCCTGCATTATAACATGTCTATGATTACAATGGCACTGTGCCATTTGGCAAATGCCTTGTACCTCTTAGGCAATGTAAGAATATTAATTAATTATTAAGCGTTAATCAGTTTTTGGAATTTTCAAGAGTCGTTGGTATAGAGAGGATACACTGTCTCGTGGCATTGGTGTGAACTGGCAGGTTTTAGAACGTTGCAGACCAGCGTGCTGCAAGTGTCAACTCGTCTCGTCGCGAATCTTTGGTCTTATATGGGCTTTAAAAGGAACACGCCGACTTACTGGGACTTTAGCTTATTCACCGTATCCCCCAGAGTTAGATAAGTCCATACATACCCTGCTCATCTCCGTGATTGTCATAACTCTGTCTGACACACCCACCGCTAGCCTAGCTTAGCACAGATCCTGGAGGTAACCGGCTCCATCTAGTCTACTGCTCCCAATAAGTGACAAAATAACGCCAACATGTTCCTATTTACATGTTGTGATTTGTATAGTCATGGCGTGTACAAATAACAAGGTCACATGAGACACAGCCATCTTCTAACCGTATACATACTGGGAACTATATTCTCAGAAGGCGATGCACGGCTACTTCTGCTACTTGGGCGGAGTGATATGCTTTGCAGCACCTGAGGAGCCCCATGGTGAGGAGCAGAGAGTAACAACGGTGCTTTTCAGGTGTTTCGCTAATCACTCCGCCCGAGTAGCAGTGCTTCGCCTTCTGAGAATATAGTTCCTAGTATGTATACGGTTAGAAGATGGCTGTGTCTCATGTGACCTTGTTATTTGTACACGCCGTGACTATACAAATCACAACATGTAAATAGGAACATGTTGCCGTTATTTTGTCACTTATTGGGAACAGGAGGCTAGTTGGAGCCGGTTACCTCCAGGATCTGTGCTAAGCTAGGCTAGCGGTGGGTGCGTCAGACAGAGTCACGACACGCACGGAGATGAGAAGAGTATGTATGGACTTATCTAACTCTGGGGGATACGGTGAATAAGCTAAAGTCCCAATAAGTCGCCGTGTTCCTTTAAATATCAAAAAACATTTTTTTCTCATGTAAATGTAAGAAAGCTCTTTTGCACACCTCTTTTGTCGGGCAGGTGCGTAGGATATGATCATAAGTAGCAGATCAAAAGCTCGGAGAAAAGTCCAGCACACTGACCATTACGCAAGCAATAATTTATTTAGAAAAATACAACGTTTCAGTCACAGACCTTCATCATGTAAATGGAATTATCTAAGTCACTGTCAAACCACTGGATTCACCTTTTTGAAGACCTCTAAGACTGAGGCCTTAACTTGTCCCTTCTCCACCTGCTCCATTGACAGGAAGGCGTTCTCCGGCCCGTCTGGAACGGGGTCCCCCTCAGCCTCAGCTGCACTGCCATCCTTGGTTGTTTGGCTGGTCACTGTGCCGTTAGCATGGCCATTCAGCTTGCCATTCTCCACTGTGCTTCTCTCTGCAATTGAATATAATCAAATGATTCCACTGTTCCGTTTCCATATGAAACAGGTCATTGTTCAACATGTGCTCGAAGGAAATATTTCAAATATGACATCTGATTTAGTGAGATATTTGAGTTGAGTATTGATATGGTAAATTACTAACTTGTTTTGTTAATGGTTAATTACAGATTTGTTCTTTCATTGCTTGAACCTTTCACAGTTTCTGCCTTCAGCACAAATGTTTCAAAGTAGAGGATGTGTTAGTGCTCCGTGACCTTGGAACGCCACAAGTTGCTATTCCCTGATAGTCAGAACTGGTTCAGAACAGACTCCCCCACACAGAAACCAAGCAAAGACGGCATAATGCCGCCCCAGTGTGTCATTTCACATAGCATGCTGGCATTCCGGGAGCAAATACAAATATGTTCAATACGACGTTAGCGTCTAGTGTGTGTAAGCCGATCCACACTGTTCCAATCAACCCCGCGAACCCAACCTGACCCACAATTGTCAGGTCAGGCCCCTACTTAAGAAGTCTAATCTTGACCCCACAGTGTTGTCCAATTTTAGACCAGTCTCTCATCTGCCTTTTCTTTCAAAAGGTTTTGGAAAAAGTTGCTTTCATACAGGTACAAGCCTTTTTACAATAGAACTCTGTTTGAAAAATTTCAATCTGGTTTTAGATCACGTCACAGCACTGAGTCTGCACTATTGAGAGTACACAACGATATTGCCTTGTCTGTAGATGCCGGGAATCCTACTGTTTTAGTGCTTTTGGATCTCAGAGCGGCTTTTGACACAGTGGATCATGCAGTCCTCCTCTCTCGCCTTGATCATTGTGTAGGCATCCAAGGCTCGGCACTTAAATGGTTTAGCTCCTATTTGGCAAATAGGGGCTTTTCTGTCATGATTGGTGACCTCTCCTCATCAGCTGCTCCTCTCTCTTGTGGTGTACCCCAGGGTTCCATTCTTGGCCCCATTCTGTTTTCTTTATATACACGTTTCATTAGGAGCTATTATAGGCAAGCACAACCTGTCATTTCATTGTTATGCAGATTATTTGCAAATTAATTTGCCTATGAGAGCAAATGACAGTGTCACACTCTGCTTAGTTGTATTAATGATATTAACCCTTGTGTTGACTTCGGGTCACACATTGGCCCATTTTAAATTTGTTTTATATCAGAAAATATTGGACGTAGAAATAAGTGCTGAAAATGTGTAGAAGAAAAATTTAAAAAGTTGGAAAAAGCAAAAACAAATTGTGAAAAAAGGCATCACAAATGTCAGAAAAAAGTGTTTTTTTTCAAGGTTTAAATGAAGACAACACAAGGGTTAAGTTGTGGCTTTCACAAAACTTTCTTAATTTGAACGAAGATAAAACTGAGTGTATTATTTTCAATACTTCAGGCACGCAAAATGGTCCAGCTTTGAGTTTGGGAGCTCTGGCATCATACACTAGGTCAGCTGTCAAAAATTTGGCGGTTACTTACATCAGTAATGTTGTTAGAATGAGCTTTTTCCAGCTTCATCTCCTGGCTAAAGTTAAGCCTTTCCTGAATAGGCACGATCTAGAAAAGGCTATTCATGCCTTTATTAGTTCAAGGTTGGATTACTGTAATGCTCTTTATGTTGGTCTGAATCCGACCTCCATCTCACGCCTTCAACTTGTTCAAAATGCTGCTGCTCGCTTTTTTAACAAATACATCTAGACGAGCTACAGTGAGCCTAAATTGGCTCCCTGTGCGTTTTAAAATATATTTTAAGATCTTATGGTTTGTTTTCAAGGCCTTAAATGGCCTGGCCCCGGAGCATTTGTCCGAAATTTTAACTTTGCGTGAGCACAACCGGTCACTGCGGTCTTCAAATCAGCTGGTTTTAGAAATCCCAAGGTCAAGGTATAAACGGTGGAGTGATCAGGCTTTTGCAGTTGCTGCCACGAGACTCTGGAACAAGTTACCCCGATATTCACACTATTACGGATGTAGCTCTTTTTAGGTCCAAACCTATGTGTTTAGACTGGCTTTAAATACGTAGTAGTGGTGCAACAATATCACTCTCCTGTTTCTGTGTAACCTTTTCTGATTTTACTGTGTTATGTTTCATTCTTTTTAGTGTATATGTTATATATGTGATATATAAATACATTTTGATTGATTGATTGACTAGAGAAAGGCAGAGAGTTGTGTGTTTGAGAGAGCGAGTGGAAGAGAAGGTGGACTATTGCACACAATGTTTCTGTGAGTTATAAATAACTTTGGCTCCGTGGAATGCAGCTTTGTCATTTTTTGAGCTGCCTGTGGGTCAACTCACTCATCATACTCCCTTACACACAGACGTCAGGTCGGCTCTGTGAGTACCTCCACTGTCGGCTTAAAAATGCAACAAATCTGTCCACCCATGCAGTCTTCAAAACTTTCACACAGACGTTTGTTCGGCTCTGCGACTACCTCCGCTGTCGGCTTAAAAGCGCGACAACTCTGTCCACCCATTCCGTCTTCGTAGCTTTCACACAGACAGCGAGTTGGCTTAAAGGCGCAACAATCCTGGTTTGAACAGGCTGTGTGAAAGGGGCTTCTGAGTCTAACAGGCTCTGTCTTTGTCTGGGCACTGACAGGACTATAATTGGATTAATAGAGGGTCAACTCACTTAACAAGATAATGTTCCACCAAATTGAGTTAATTCAACCAGACTCAGTGGAAAAGCAAACAGATGTTCTCTCACTGTCAGACAAATGTTTGATGATCTCAATTGTACAAGAGCTTGCACTTCAAAATTTGAACAGATGACGAAGGGTGTCCCTGTGGTGCCAACTTGGGAGGCAAATGACATCAATTCCGAGGGTGTGAAAAGGAGTTTGTTGAAGCAAAAACCCCACCTTTCAGCAACTCATCTGTGGTGTCCGCCTCATACTTGCTGCCTTTGTTCAGATAATACTGGGCAAACTCCTGCATGGAAACACCAGACAACACAAATTAGGCCTTTCAGCTGAAATACAAGTCAACAAATAAAAACATCAATTATGCTTTTGGCTAATACATATAACTAATGTAATTAAAGAAAGTTTTACAATTTGGCAGCCCTGAATGCAACCAAGACGCCTCTGAGGATTCACAAAATTTTCCAAATGAATACATTTGCTAACATTGCTATTTAGCTTCAATTAAAATGTCACTGTGTGCTGAAGTTTTTCCCCACTATATAAGCAAACGTCATCTTAAATATCCTGATTCGTATATACTAATGGTCAGTGGTCACCAAAGAGATGATAGCCCAGTTTAGGTGGGGTTAAATGGATTGTGGGTAATGTAGTCATGCAGAGCTGGGAGCTGACTGACTAGGCGGGGCAGCAGCAGGTAGCTGAAGAGTGTGACCAGCGTCCCCACACATGGCGTGATGAAGTAACCCAACGCTGCCGTCTCAGAGTCTGCATCACCTGGGTGACAAACAGAAGTTCATAATTAGGAATTCTGGGGAGGGAGACATATCCGATAAATGAAAAGACTATTCGGAACATGAGCGGATAAGTGGTGTTGTTGTGTGGCGTCATGCTGATTTGACTGGCTCCACATCCACTTTGAATGTCCTCTGTTACTAGGCAACTGGGAATTAGGTGCCCGGCGTGTGTGTGTGTGTGTGTGTGTGTGTGTGTGTGTGTGTGTGTCTCACTGGCTATAGCGAGCAGCATGGCGATGGCAGCGAAAGTCCCGGCGAGGCCCTGGCCGCTCATGAAGACGGTGCTGTACTTCTGAGGCAGCAGACCCACCAGGCCAAAGAGACTGCCCTGCAGCACGGCGCCAAACGCTGCCGAGACAAAGCACCATTTAACTCAAATTTAAACACATACTCACTACTCTTAGCCTCTCTTTCAGTCAGGCTTTTACACACATGAATGAATGAATGCCTTTATTGCCATTGCATGCTCACACAAAGAAAAGTTCCTGTCTCTCATAAAAGAAAAAGTGTTCCCATTCACACATTCTCATACTCACACATTATGACACAAAAATATCTGTTAAAAGAGGTAAAATAAATAAATGATAAGATAAAGTGCTGTAAGATTGGATTAAGTCCATATGCAGTTTTTCACATTGTTAAAATGATTGTGGTTGTGGAGGGGGGAGGGAGAGGGATTGGGGGGGTGAGAGTTCAGTTTGTGTATGGCTGTGGGGTAAAAACTGTTCCTCAGTCTGGAGGTGCGTCATCCAGAGGGCAGCAGCGTGAACAGATGCTGAAAAGGGTGAGTATTGTCTTTTACAACCCTGCAGGCTCTACTGTGGCAGCGAGGGCTGAAAATACATACATACATACACACACACTAACACACAGTCCCACTGACTTACAGTTGATAAACCAGATCGTAGCCATGGTGATAGAGAAGAAGTGGTCTTCCTCCATGGGCACTTTGACCAGCACTGCTGTGAAGATGAAGAGCAGCAGGATAAAAACCAGGCTGCCTGCGATGCGCATCGCCGCCGATATCCTGAAACCAGAAACGTCAGTCATTTAATCATCTCCATCAAACTGGATGTGAAATACACCACGGTGGAGTATTTCGGCCCGAGACACGGTCATATATGCGACTTTGTAAAAGGCAAATACCTCAAGTTTAGAATTCACAACTAATTATTAGGGTTGGGTACTGAAACCCGGTGCTAATATGCACCGGTGCCAAAACGACCGGTATCTACCAGATCGGATAGCAACGCGGATTTCGGTGCCTCATTTCGGTGTCACTTAAATGCCTGGGCTTCTCTCGAATGCTCAGAAACGGCCTTTACAGGCTGCACGTGACGCTAGTTAAGATTACACTTGACAACAGGTACAGTGCTAAGCAAAAGTGAATACACCCATGCTAAAGTTGACTAAAAAGAGGAATAAAAAAAAAAAAATCATCTTTTGGAAATTGATCTTAATGCTTAAATTATAAAAAATTAAAAAATGAGGAAAATCCAACCTTTAAGGACACCAATTTTCTTTGTGAATGAATAATGTATCATAAATAAATAAATGTTCTTCCTTTAAATACAGGGGGCATAAGTAAATACACCCCTATGTTAAATTCCCATAGAGGCAGGCAGATTTTTATTTTTAAAGGCCAGTTATTTCATGGATCCAGGATACTATGCATCCTGATAAAGTTCCCTTGGCCTTTGGAATTAAAATAGCCCCACATCATCACATCCCCTTCACCATACCTAGAGATTGGCATGGGGTACTTTCCATAAGATCTCCATCATCTCTCAATGCAAATCAAACCAGCTGTTAGGCTAACTGAAATGTGTATTCACTTATGCTTAGCACTGTATGTTAACGTTAGCCTACCGTTAGCTAGCAGCTGGATTAAACACGGTTAAAATGCTGACAGCTAAACGGTGTAAAGTTTGACTGTATTTCACTGTAGAGGATTCCAACAGTCTGCAGCTGCCGTTGTCGTAAAAAACAACACAGACGGTGGGTTTACTTGAAACTAGTAAGCCTTGTGGTGCATTCAAAGTTATTGGAAATTTTTGTCGTTTTAACAGCAACTTTCTGGTGAAGTAAGTTTTTATTACATTTTTAATAAATCATTACATTTTACCACATGGCCTTAGCAGTAAACAAGCCATTCTTTAATGTCTAGATATCTACACTACCGGTCAAAAGTTTGGGGTCACTTAGAAATTTCCATTACAGACAGAATACCAGCTGAGATCAGTTGCATTGTTTTTTTAACCAGGGCAGCAGTTTTCAGATTACATTATGTGCTTACATAATTGCAAAAGGGTTCTCGACTGTTGTAGAAGATAAAAGTGGCTGATCTTTAATGCAGTATCTACATTGCCCATTATCACAAACCATTCATCCAATGTTCTAAAGGCCCATTCTGTTTACTAATCTGATACCATTTTAAAAGGCCAACTGAGAAAACATTGGAGATCCCTTTTGCAATTATGTAAGCACATAATGTAATCTGAAAACTGCTGCCCTGATTAAAAAAACAATGCAACTGATCTCAGCTGATATTCTGTCTATAATGGAGTTGAATGGAAATTTCTAAGTGACCCCAAACTTTTGACCGGTAGTGTATCTAATTAGATTAATTATTTTTGGGAAAAATATTGACATCCTTCTGCGTCTTAATTTCTTCTAGACAGCTTTGGCATGTTGCCCAGTACAGATATGAACATCCTCTGACAGCGAATTAACGTCTAACCCTGTCACTGACCTCTGGTAGAGGAAGGAGTTGAGCAGGGTGAACACCAGCAGGGGCAGCTGGGACAGCAGGGTCATCCAGTTGTTGAAGTAGTACTCCTTGCGGACCACCATGGTGCTGTTGCTCCATTCTGTCGTGTTTAGGCGACCTTGGAAATACTGCAAACCCAGAAGAAGAAAAAAGATGTTGGATTACCACTGTTGAATTGTCCTGCACATCTATAGTACCGTTTATCTTTACATGCAAACATATACTATATCATCCAACAATTGAAAGTAAGTGTTTTCAGTGTCACCTTAACGTTCCATTCTTTTAAAATGTACAACGTTTACATTGTTTGTTTGTCCCCCAATGGAGCCGAGCGGTATCACACATTCATGGTGAACGCAAAATAACTCCCAGAATCCTCTAGTCATAAGTCAAGTCATTCCCGGTTATTTTTTAAACGAGTACAGGAATAGTTAAATCCGTCATCATTTTAAAGCTGCACTAATCATTTCTTTTTATCAAAAATGGGTGATGACTGAGTGTTATGTGAAAGATGTTTTAGCGCCTTGTCAGCTTGTTGTTTTGGTTTGACATCCCGCAACTTTATGTCTCCAAATACAGTAGGAAAACTATTTCAGTTAAACAGTTGTGATGAACCCACTGTACACTACATGGCTGCAACCAAACAGCAGAGAGACATTTTTAGCATCTAGCTGGTGGACATAGTGAAGCCATTTAGCAGAGCCAGAGACATTTCCCTCGTTCGTTGTGGTTAGAAACCCAAACATGTGGATCACGTCTTCTGGTGCGGTGATCCATATGGTTACCCAAAGTCATATGATAGACTGCGTTGTTTTGGTAAGGCCTATTCAAATGTCGAAAGTTTAAAGTTTATAAAAGCTTAAAACAATATGATGGAAGTATATGCCATTTACATGCTATACACTATTACGCTCGTAAGTTGTTGCAGCAATTTGTGGGTTGATAGCATTTGTTACACAAAGAATTGGTCAAAAATCCCTCCAAAATATCACATTAAGACAACAAGACCATGAGGAACACCATAGACAAATTCATGCTGTGATTTGTTATCAAAAACCTTTGGCATTTAGGCAATTTCCGCAAGAATCACATTTTTCAGTGATCGGATGGCGAGCACTTTTGTTCTGGAAACTGCTCAGAAGCCACCTTATTGTCAAAACACAATGGCCTTTAAAAATAAAAATCTGCCTGCATATGTGGGAATTTAACATAGGGGTGTACTTACTTATGCCCCCTGTATTTTAAGGAAGAACATTTATTTATTTACGATACATTATTCATTCACAAAGAAAATTGTGAATGTGAACTTAAAGGTTGGATTTTCCTCATTTTTTATAATTTAAGCATTAAGATCAATTTCCAAAAGGTGATTTTTTTTTATTCCTCTTTTTAGTCAACTTTAGCATGGGTGTATTCACTTTTGCTTAGCACTGTACCTGTTGTCAAGTGTAGTCTTAAGGAAACTTCTGTTATAAAGTTTCATGACACAACAGGTTTACAGTGAGGTCAAGTTTCAGATATGGTCTCACTACAATGAAATAGCTACTATGGGGATTAACATCATCATCATCATCATCATCATCACACATACATGGAATTGTGTTTATTGCATCCACAAGTCTAAAGCCCGAGACACACCAACCCGACAGTCTGGCGAGGTCAGTGACTTGAGTCTGTTCGGTGCGTTCCGTGCCGTCGTCCGTCCAAGGGGCCGTTTTGACATGTTGAATCAGAAGGCGGGCACTGCCGGCAGTCAGAATCAAATGACCCATCTGATTGGTGGAGTGCTAACCCGGAAACGAGGAGCGGAATGAGGGTAACTAGAGTCAGTCCAACTGCCTTTTCTGCCGAGGGTCGGCCGTCTGGTTGGTAGGTCACGACCTTAAAATGTCCAGTCATACCCAATTTATGCAATTCCAAGACCCCAGTATGCAGAGTTATTCACACACACCATTTTGATAATAAGCGAAAATAACATGTTTGTACCGCATGAAAAAAACTGCATGGGATTATCATTAAATTGGCATGTCTGTAAAGAGGAAACTTGTGGGTACCCACAGAACCCATTTTCATTCAGATACCTTAAGGTGAGTTATTAAGCCCCCTTCCCCACAAACAAGCATGACATGGTTGGTACCAATACCTCCACCCGCTACAGCCTCTTAAAGACGGTAATGTCAGCCAAGATTATGTGTCAGTTCAACTGTCTTTAGCCCTGTTCACACGGGACTTGTATCATCTGGGGACCTTGTGTGATTTAGAAATTCCAAATCACAGAGATGTCGATTCACATGGGACTAATATTATCACAGGACCTTGGTGTTCAGCAAAATATGGTAGGTCATTTCCTGGGAATCTTTACTTTACAAGTTACCGCAAAGGAACTGCCGCATTTCGCCATACACAGAGGTCACGTGATAATAATTGGCCCGTGTGAATCGACATCTCTGTGATTTGGGGTTGTATTGGCTGCGTTGACATGTATAAATGAAAGTTTTGACATCATATGTGGGGTATAATGTCAGTACATTTGAGTGAAATACAGACTTTGCCTAACCCGTGTGAATGCGCCACATAAACAACATACATGGGTGGGTGACTTCTAAATCACATGAGGTCCCCTGGTAATACTAGTCCCGTGCAAATAAGGCTTTAGAGGGATTAAGTAACTGCCATGTTTTTACCAATGAGGCAGTCATGAAGAAGTTCCATGGTAGCAACGTTCCCAGGCCCAGAAAGAAGAAACAGATCCCCACCAGGCAGCCCCTGCAGATGGAGGAAAAGGGTGATACTTGAAAAAGGGTTTACAGTACACAGCTGCAGCACGGGCCATTTAACAAATAAACAGTCTCTAATTTCCCCGAGCTGTATTTAAACTGCCTTCACATACAAAAGAGATATTATCGTGCATGTGAAACGATGCAGCGTGTAAACCAGCATTACCCATTTCATCCCATTATATATCAGCCACACTGTTCCCTCTCCTCCAGCTTTAACAGTGCTGTATTAAGTTGCTGGTAATGCAAACTCAACATGTCCTACTGCATCACATTAAAAAGTATTCAACTGGCGACCAATGGGGTGGACTTTATTCTGTTGCAGACAAGAGAAAACACAATGGGCCCTATCCTGCACCCGGCGCAGCGCAAAGCCCGACGCGAGTGTCTTTGCCAGTTTAAGACCGATGCAGTTGTCAGTTTACCGTCCAGCGCCTGCGTCGTTTAAATAGCAAATGCACCTCTGTGCGCCCATGGGCATGCTGCTCTTACAGGGAGGTGTGTCCAGGGGCATTCTGGGCATATTGCTATCTTGAGGCAGTGGGAAGTGATCAACAAAAACCTGGTCTAAAGTCAACAGCGCAGCATTTCATTGTTATTCTAACAGCGTATTAGTAAAATGCGCCTAGGCTTATGCACAGCACGCACACACTATGCCTGTTACACACAGGGAAGCACAGCAGTAGGGCTGCAGCTATCGATTCTTTTTGTACTCGATTAATCTAGCACTTTATCGATCGATTAATCGGATATTAAAATTTTTTTTTTTGGCGTTTTTAAAACAACCAAAACTAGACCTATATGTAAATATTAGTTATACTTAACCTATTTTCATTTATATATTTGATTATAATGTCACACAGCTCTGTTACACTTATGCTATTAGATCGTTGATCAGCTGTTTCTCCGTGGAGAGAGAGAGAGAGCGAGAGCGAGAGAGAGAGAGAGAGAGAGAGAGAGAGCGAGAGGCGCAACAATCAGCTGTTTTTCTGAAGGGATAGTCAGCGCGTCAGCTCAGATGGTCTTTGATTTTGGTAGTTGTTGTGTTTGATGTAGTGTCATCGTCCATACGACTCTGTGATTTACTTTTGTCGGTCCTCTTCGTGGAATGGATGATTAAGTTAGACTCAATGTTTTCTGTTGAGATGCTAAAGCACTGACGACGTGCTATTATTGTGCTAAACTAGTTTGATTTTGCAGTAGACACACTGTACAGAGTTTTAGTTTTAATCACGTTTGAACTGATTCCAAACTTTGGACCCTTCCTGTGGTTTCCTCCAGCCGGTCTCTTCTCTCAGCCCCTCACTATTTACCTCTGGCATGTGTCGCCAGCAGCAGACTGAGCCGTCTGGTGTGCGACAGTAGCGGAAACACCGTCCGTCAGCGATACAACGTTAGTAACATTGATTTAACCAAGCTTCGAGGCAAGTCATTTTCCATCGAGGATTTTTTGTAATCGAATTATTCGAGTTATTTGAGGAATCGTTTCAGCCCTACACAGCAGCACACAAACATGCAAAAGATTACAAATAAAAATATTACGGTGCAAATCCGCCATCATAATAGCAATGCGCCAAGGTCCAAACGCGCCTGGCTTTTAAACGGAATGGGAGATGATCTCTGATTGGTGTATTGCATGTTACACCAAAAACACACCTATGATTAATGGAAATACTAAGTATGACTCTTTTGAACCATGCGCACGGACCCTTTTTTTCCGCCGTCAAACTAGCAAGAGTGGATTTGGACACACCCTAAATGCACCTGCGCCAGGCGCTTCACACCGGGCGCTTAGATCGTTAAAATAGGGCCCACAGTATTTAAATTGTCACATCATTGTCTGGTCAGCAACAATTCCCTTTTAAAAGCCACACAGAAACTGTGGTCATGAGAAAAACATCTGATTCATGGTCGAGAGCAAACAGCGGGAAGTGAGAGTTCCCATCCAATTCTAACTCACCGGTCCTGAGGAGCATATATCCGTCCCTTCATCCTGATGTAGGAAGTTCTGGTGAAACTGCAAAGGCAACAGGAGAGAACAAGTGTCATAGAGATGCAGGAATGCATTTGCATTCTGGCAAGAGGCTGGGAGAAGCTGGTTAGAGGCCATCTAAAAACCGTGTCCAGAGGAGGGATGCGTCGGGGAATTACAGAGTCGCGTTGCATTAACCTTTAAGTAGGGCCAGTGCTGGAAGAAGTATTCAGATTAAGTAAAAGTACTAATACCACACAGTTAAAATGCTCTTGTTACAGGTAAAAGTCCTGCATTGAAAATGTTACTTAGGTTGAAGTGTGTTAGTATCATCAGGAAAATGTACTTAAAGCAGTACAAGTAAAAGAAGTCAATGCAGAAAAATCCTCACATTTTACAAACTGGAAACGATCCAAACAGTTCTTTCAATCAACTAAGGGTTAGGGTTTTGCATTGTGTAATAAATCCAGTGCACCCCTTGCCTTCACAGATATGTGCGTTTTCACACTTCCATCAAAGCCCAAACCAGGATGTGGCATGTTTAGCTCACCTCGAGTTAAGGTGACGGAAACCGAGCCTCTGGTCAACAAGAAAGGTGAACACAATGTTGTTTGGACACACTATGGTTTCAATTAGTCAAATGAGGAACTCAAATCTCAAAGCAGTTTTAATGTTTAATTTAGCCACTGGGAATTAGCAGCAGACTTGTAAAGGCCCAATCAAATGACCTGGCTGAGTAAGGGCACTTTCAAAAACTTTCCATTGGAGGTTTTGGCACTGGAAACCAGCACCTCTGAGGCTGTAAACAAACTCTGTCCCTCCTTAATGTGCACACTATTCAATAATCTGAGAGTCCAGCCCTTATGTACACACCAGGACTGAAAAGATACTGACCTTCTCACTGGCAAAGCTATTTTCCCCCCTCTCAGTCTTGCTACTGACAGTCTATAGGATGGCTGTGCTTGGGTTAGCTGGTCTCTTGTTTTGACAGGACCACACCCACACACCCACACACACCCACACCCACACCCACACCCACACCCACACACACACACTTCTCCTACTTTGGGAGTCTGCACTCATTTCTAAAATACAGCTCAAAACTCAACAAATGTTACACAACTTCAGTCAGATAGAGGAAAAACAAATCAATCAATCAATCAATCAATCAATCAGTGTGGGCCTGACCAATTCTTTGTTTTCCACTGACTCCGCAATTTTTTGGTTTCCATTTCGTTGTCCGCGTGCGGTATACTTCCTCAAACTTGCCAGTCGACCCCTCCTCCGCCTACAGCCAAAAGCAGCGAGGTGTGACACACACACACATTGGTAACCCGAGGCAGCTGCTCCCTTCTGAGAGGGCATTACAACACGCTGTGAAATTATACAGTTGAGTCAACATCCTTTACATGTCCTTCATTTTCCATGGACCACAGGGCGTGCACACAATGTTATGATCACAAGTTCAAATAAAAAGCCCGTTTTCTTCCAGGTGACATGATTGGTTGCACGTACAGCCCGTCTGCATCTCTGTGAGTGAGGAAAGCCTGCCACCGCGGTCAAAAATCATTACAGTCTAACAAGAAAACAATGTCAGGCAGCTGAGCAGAACTAATTAGAGCTAGCTAGTAAATCATGGACAAAGCAATGCGGACATTCAGGTGATTAAAAAAAATGTATGGCTGCGTTTGATTTGATCACATACAAGATCATAGTCACAGAGAGGATGGTAGGGGATAAGACTCAAGACGGTTACAGACAGTTCCAGTCCTTAGCTAGAATTGAATTATTAACTGACTGCCTGCTGCTTCAAAGCTCTTCTAATATTGCTCTGTTTCTCTGACTAAAAATAGTCTGTGTTGTGGACAAAAACACTTTGCATAAGTCCTAACTGATAGGACTGGACTCTGTGTGTTCATACCAAGGGAAACATGGCAAACGTCCATGGCTTAAAACAGGAATTTCAACTGGTATAATCTCACTAAGAGCCGGATATGCCAGATATGAGTCGGATACTTAAAGTATGACGTGTATTACCAGAAGTATCCATTCTTTCAAAACACAATTGAACCACGTCATTCTCCCAACTGTTTTTGTAACTGAAGATTACTTTGTCAATCCCCGAAGGAAAATGACGCACATCACACACAAACAGGCCTGAAATACATGCATTGTGTCCAGTGTACCTATGCTATACACACGCTTTAATAGAGAAATGTCAGAGCGAGGGCGCTGTCCGTGGACAGGTGCCTTGCTCAAGAGCACCTCTCCAGCTACACCAGTCCACATTGGTACTGGGGACTAGAACCCAAGCCATGTCCCTACAAGTCTATATCCATGACATTCCACTTATGGGATTGTTCAGGTGCCGCTGGAAACTTCGCCGGATTTCACTCTTTTCGGCCGGATGTCCGTTACCTTCCGCTTCCTTTGTGTTGGAATTCTAACCTCTGGTGGATTTCTGAGGACTATGGTTATCCAGACAGCTAGCTAGACTATCTGCTGCTATTTTGCAGAGGCACCGTTGCCACGCAACGCGCAACACAATCGTCTTGCCTCGTCAAGACGATTGTGATTGGTTTAAAGAAATGCCAATAAACCAGAGCATGTTTTTCTCCCATCCTGGAATGCTGTGTGGACTAGCCAGACCTTCCTCCGCAGCGCTGCGGAGGAAGGTCCAACAATGCAAGACTAGGTCCCCACAGACTGAGCTATTGCCGCCTCTGATAAGCCTTCATTGATCCCTTTGGTTTTTGCAGCAGCACAAGGACAGAAGAAGTTCAAATGGAGAAAGTAAAAAAAAAATAAAAAATATGAAGTAAGCGATCTGCATAAAGCAGATAAATGCTATCTTTTGGATATAAAAGCATTATCAGCAGTGTGCAGGTCTTTGGTGAGGTCATAAAATAAGTAGCCTGGTCCTCTCTAAGACTCTGGTACTCTGTTGAAGTTTAAAACTATTGGATCTGCCCAGAGCCACTCTGGATCTGCCATAACCAATCACTAACGTTTGGTCGTGACGTTGGCTTAGCATCGCTAGCGTTCACCTTAGCCCACTCCTTCACCACTAACGGAGCGAGCTGGAAAATCTAACTGTTCCCGTGGGGAGGAGGGCCACAACATCATGGCCACCAACAGAACTCAGCAAAGATTGTTCTTGCTCTGGCTTTAACTTCTGGATATTCGGCAGCGTTGCCACAACGGACCGAATGGCTTCGCTCGCATCTTTCTCCGCTGCCATTACGGAACTACAACTCAAACTAGCGCACGTCACGGCCTCAACGTCATCGTTCTCAGCCACTCCCTCTGTTCGCTGATTGGCCGGAGAAAACCCGCAAATATACCCTATTTCCCCCTGCAACAGAGCTAAAACAAGTGAGGTAACAATTAGCAAAACCGTGGAGGGGTGCTTTAACATCCTAGTCCTGTTCTCCATCTTTTTTTTTTTCCCCATGTCTTTCCACCCACTCTTTCAGCAGCAACATGTATGGGGCGGACTTGATATGTGGTCCAGCAGCTCTGTGATGTTCACATACAGAAACTTTACTGCGGGGACAATCACTCCTAAATTAAAATGATGGTTTAAAGGATTTTAGCATATTCAGTAAGCGTGAGAATGCTTCTTTGCAAACACTGGCTTTTAAGCTTGAGGGTTCCTAGATAGGCAATTAGGCAGGAGATGATAAAGTGTGGAGGATAAGCAGCAGCCCAAAACAAATATGAAAAAAATATGCTCTGGTCCTCCTAGCAACACCAAACACAGTCTCTTTTTCATTCAGGAAAAAAAAACCCTCATTCATCTCGTGACAGCTAACTACTTACTGTAAATTCAATATTGCTCAGTCGACTAATTTATATTTTCCAATAAACACTCACTTATAGTAATTGAGTAACACACAACCACACGCTCAGCTATTTCTTTGCATAGGCACAAATCACACTCTTGAAAAGCATTTACTTTCCTGGGCATTTCTGCTGATAGTGTACACAACTCCCAATATTAAAAATGCAACAAAACAACATGCAGACCGCAGAAAACTATTATACACACTACATTATCTTCTATGTCTACACACACACACACACACACACACACACACACACACACACACACACACACACACACACACACACACACACACACACACACAGGTGTTTGATAGTTGACAGGTGAGTTCAAGCAGATCTAATCTCTTAAAAGGTGCACTGTGAGTTCCTGCATGGATTCAGCGTGATTTCATTTAGGCATCTCTCCTTGATCCGCTAGCTGCCTGCCCCCTGAACACACTGTGAAAAAGCTCGGTCTCGGGAGACAACACAGGGGTCGTAAACGCGTCGGACAAACACTAGAGGTACAGGCTGTGCACCAAAATACAACAAACCAGCTATCCAGCAGCTACTCTCAGATACAACTCACGCTACTCAACTAACTCTACTCACTGTCTCCCCCTCCCCCCCCCTCACCATTATGTGCACGCGCACTAACCCCCACCCCCTCCCCCAACCATATTGTCGGTGATTGGCTGAAAAGTGGTTTGTTGTATTTTGGTGCACAGCCTGTGCCTCTAGTGTTTGTTTGACGCGTTTAATTACGACCCCTGTGTTGTCTCCCGAGACCGGGCAGGCAGCGAGCAGATCAAGGTCAGATGCCTACGATTTGAATCAAAAATGTAAATACAAATCCATGAGACCTGCTATCTGCTGCTTAATTCCTCGCCATACCAGTTAGCACTTCAAAAAGGTGGCAGTCAAACCCTGGAAGGCTTCACTTCCACTAATGAGTCACAGGAGATAACTGGTCTTTACAATAAACCAGACTAAGTCACACCGGCTAGTGCTTATCAGATGGAAGGAGCCCTGTAGGCAGGTGTTTCCTAGTTAACTGTCTCAATAGTGTAGGCTACTACACTGTAAGTGGGAACGTAATGACTAGCACAGACACAACACAGACTGACACCATGGCTGAATATGAATAGCCACATTATATATATACACACACACGTGCAGTTTAGTGTCCCAAAATATTTTCCCAAATGATGAGGGTCTTATTTGAGACAGGTTGCCCTAACCCTAACACTTGTTAAACAGGTGGTTTAGCAGGTTCCTAATTAAGGACGTATACCACACACAACAACAAAAACATGGCTACGTTTACGATACACTTCTGCGAAGAAGATGCAGAACAGCAAAGACCATAAAGAAATAGTAGTAAATGAAACCATTAAGTAGCCTATTCATTCTAGTATTAAAATCACTGTCGTTTATGGTGCAGTACTTTACACTCACTCTGACATCCACATTTGTAGTTTAACGTTACTGGAGAAAGAGGATGAAACTACAGTCTCGTCACACAGTCGACAGTGAATTAGCTCTTTCTTAGAAGATAATGGAAATAACATTTCAGGGTAAAACACAGCGTCGCCTGTGTACATCATTACTGTCGTGTGTTAACGTAACGTTAGTGCGGACAGACTCACCTTTTAAAATGTTGGTCTTGTCACTGTATTTCCATGATGTTCCCACGGTAAATCCAAGCACGTGTGATATTAAAATGGTCCAAAAATGATTAAACGGGGAACAAATTAATAACGTTAGCTGTGAGTATTCGTCGGCCATACACGTGGCGGCAATGTACAAATGGCTACGGTAGTAATACCTAATACGCACCAAGCAGCTCAGTGACCTATCGCATCGACGTCAGCTTCAAAGCTGCAAAGATACCTTAGCACCCCAAAAAAAAAAAACAGAGCACTTCCGGTGTCTACCTCGTCTATTCCAATGTTGACAGCCAATCACGTTCGTTCATGCGCCATTATGGCTGTATCCATAGTCTGTATCCATAGTCTATGGATACAGCCATAACAGTCTATGGATACAGCCTTAACAGTCTTAAGGCTGTATCCATAGACTGTTATGGCTGTATCCCATCTGTATTCGTCTCTACAGCTACAGGGATTCAAGGTTATGTTTGGTGTAAATGTTACACATGTAAGACTTTTTGATTGGTTGGATGGACAGCATACAGTTTGTAGCATTTTGTATTTAGGTTTTTGTTTTTTTAGGGTCATTCTTTTTTCTTTTTTTTTATCTTTTTTTTTTATTTTAATTTGAGACAATATAAGAAACCACAAGTGATACAAGACATAAACATAAACAGACAGTCACATAAAGAAAAAAAGAAATATATATATATATATATATATATATATATATATATATATATATATACACACACACATATACATACATACACACATACATACATACACACATATACATAAGAGAGTTAGTAAAATAGTTAGTAAAATAAAACTAGCAGTTGCAGTGCAAAATTAAATATTGCATGTGCTTTTTCAGTCACTTTTCAAATTCCTACCCCTATACACATTACTCTAGGCCATTCTTCTTTCAGGTATAATTCTAATGGGGACCATTCCCTTACAAAAACATTGAGCGTATTTCTTAGTACATGTGATAATCGCTCCAATAGCAAGATGGACATACATTTTTCATACCACATTGTAATATTAGGAGGATCTTCGTCTAACCATTTATGTAGTATTGTGAGGCGTTTAGTGTCATACTAACTTTTATTTTGCTTGTTACTTGATATTTTATCATTATTTTTGCATGACTATTATTCTCCCATACAGTGCTTTCTGGGGATGTTATTAACTGGTGTCTTGTGCCCTCTGCTGTTACAATCTGGGAACTGAACTATGCAGTATCAGGACTTGGAAGTCACGGTACTGGGTCTAACTGTCAAATATTATAATTTCATTTAATTACAGTTACAGGAATATAAACACAATGTAGGTCAACTTGGTACATAGAAACTACATACATACATACATGTAATCACAGTAGGGAGCTTACAGTTCCTCAGGAAAATATGAATGGAGTTTGTATACAGCAGGTGCAAAGTTATCATTATAATAGGAGAGAATGGGCCACCAAAGAGTTTAATGTATTATGTCACTCATAAAAACTCATATTCATATTCATATCAGAATGAAGTTGTACGAAATGAGGAAACGCAAACAGAGTTCCTCCGAATAACTTACTGATCCAAAACAGAACAGAAACAGACAGAAACCATGCCACCGAAAAAGAACCCAGCACAAGCCGAGGAAGTTGACGATATTAAGCGGTCACTTGATATGCTGATGGAAGAGGTTTCCGCTATTAGGCAACAGCAGAAGACCATCATGAGCTTGGTGGAGGAAGTGAAGGCTCATATTATGCTTTTTGGCTTTTCCCCTTACCTTTATTGTGTTATAAATATATATTTTTGTGCACCCCAAAGGGACTTACCATCTCCAACAGAAAACACTGTTCACAAACTGCTCCAAACAGCTCTGTTGTAGTCCAGCCTTTACTTCAGAGACAAACGTGGTCACTTTGTAACACACGTTATAATGCTCGCCTAGCTGCTGGCATGGCATGCCCTCATACTCTGCTTCTGACTGGCTAGTAGTCCTTACCTAGGTACTGTCAGGGCACGCCCTCATACTCTGCTTCTGACTGGCTAGTAGTCCTTACCTAGCTACTGTCAGGGCACGCCCTCACACTCTGCTTCTGACTGGCTAGTAGTCCTTACCTAGGTACTGTCAGGGCACGCCCTCATACTCTGCTTCTGACTGGCTAGTAGTCCTTACCTAGGTACTGTCAGGGCACGCCCTCATACTCTGCTTCTGACTGGCTAGTAGTCCTTACCTAGCTACTGTCAGGGCACACCCTCATACTCTGCTTCTGACTGGCTAGTAGTCCTTACCTAGGTACTGTCAGGGCACGCCCTCATACTCTGCTTCTGACCAGCTAGTAGTCCTTACCTAGCTGCTGAGCATGTGCGACTCCCAAATAAGATGGGACAGAAGTGAAATGTCTCACTCTGTAGCTAAAACAGAGAGTTCAACACACAGGATGAAAAGAGGAGCTGCAGCAATGTGCAGTACAACAAAAATATGGTGTTTTTTGAAAATTAAACCACATAAACCTATTGTGGTACAACCTCTAAATACAATTATGAACCTGAAAATGATAATAATATGATCACTTTAAGGCTACAAAACATCGAGAAGGAAAAGCAGATTATGCAGCTGGAAAATCGGGTGGCTGATCTGGAACAATATACCAAAATAAATGACATCATAGTCACCGGTTTAGAGATCAAACACCGATCGTATGCCTGGGCGGCGACAACGCTGAACGGTGGGGAGATGAGCGAGCAGGATGCTACATCGGTGGACCAACAGGTGACGGCATTCCTCCACTCTAAGGAGATAGAGTTGGACAGGACTACATTGAGGCCTGTTACACTCCTAGGGCAGCAGTTTTCAGATTACATTATGTGCTTACATAATTGCAAAAGGGTTCCCCAGTGTTTTCTCAGTTTGCCTTTTAAAATGATATCAGATTAGTAAACAGAATGTGCATTTGGAACATTGGATGAATGGTTGCTGATAATGGGCAATGTAGATACTGCATTAAAGATCAGCCACTTATTTCTACAACAGTCGAGAACCCTTTTGCAATTATGTAAACACATAATGTAATCTGAAAACTGCTGCCCTGGTTAAAAAAACAATGCAACTGATCTCAGCTGGTATTCTGTCTGGAATGGAAATTTCTAAGTGACCCCAAACTTTTGACCAGAAGTGTGTATATATATATATATATATATATATATATATATATATATATATATATATATATATATATATATATATATATATATATATATATATATATATTATATATATATATATTTATTTTATTTTTTTCGAAATAAAATAAATGAAATGAAAAAAGTTATATACAGATTTTTTTGGGGAAGCAAACAAATCATGTAATATGATGATGTCATTTCTATTCATCTGCACCTTATCCCATCCGTATATATTTTTAACATATCTGTACTGTATATAATAAGGGTGTTTATTATGTACATATCATATTATTACTCTTATTCTATTTTTTTTTCTATGTCTTATAATACTTTTTGTATATTTTTCCTATGTATATTTAATGTGTGTGGATTTTTTAACACTGCTGTAACAAGGGAATATCTTATCTTAATAATAATAATAATAATAATAATAATAAGTAGGCTAAGTCATTGCTGCGACACACCAATCCCGCTAAATAAGAGTCTGTGCAAGCTAATTGGATGCTGACTGGAGTCAGTACACCAAACTCTGACTTACACTGACTCTACAACAGCTGAAAGACCCAAAATAGAACTGTGTCTGTGAATTAGCGATGCTAGAATGGTTTGTTCATCTGTTAAGTGCATGTCACAAACCAGAAGACCTCCGGGCTGCAAAAGGGCCCCGTGGTTGATTCTATTTATGGTCTGCATTTTTTTTCTCAGCAATAGCCATTCAATGTAGTTACATTCTGTAATTACATCTCTATTAGTTGTGCGTTGGATTAAAATGACCCTGAATGATCAGTGAGCTGAATGGTGCTAAGAGTTGCAGAGTTGGTGATACATCCAACCGTTTCTCCCATGAGACCAGGTTGGATAATTCCATATTGGTACACGTCATTACGAGTGACTACTTCTCAGATTACACATCATCATTTGATCAGTTGGTAAAGCTTTACCCACACAGGTCTTCCCACTTATGTTGCATGATTACAGTGCCCACACACATATATTCACTTGTCTTTATAAGTTTAGCAAGGTTCACTATCAATCATGTATCAATATGGGTGTTTATTCTATTTATTCTTGTGATCATGTTGTAATTTAGTGTATCATGTCTCAGAGAAGAGGCCCTTCTCTTCACTCTGTGTAAAGGCTGTTTTATGCTTATGTGTCAACTCCACGCCGTAGCTACGCCGTCGCTCCTACGGCGTCGTGACCCTTTCGGAGTTCTGCGTCGGGGTTGCTTTGCATCGCGGTGAATTTCACCGCCATAACGCTAGGGGG
This sequence comes from Zingel zingel, assembly GCA_023566125.1. Classification (NCBI taxonomy): domain Eukaryota; kingdom Metazoa; phylum Chordata; class Actinopteri; order Perciformes; family Percidae; genus Zingel; species Zingel zingel. Next base: position 5,725,827 of record CM042336.1, on the reverse strand, counting down.
TGATAAGTCTGAAGTTATTTGCGAGGTGTCTGCCAGCCAGTTTATGTTATGTTATCACGCAAACTTTAGCACAACTGCCCACAAAGTACTGCTTGCTGGCGAAGTGCTAGTTTCAAAACGTTACTGACATATAGGCACTTTACAAACGGATAACCGCTTCATAGTAACCACAATATGTCTGAGTTTATTTGCTAAGCTTATGTCAGTGAACTAGCATGTTGCTACTCCCCGCAGTAGGCTGCTTGAAACACCGACTATCAACACACAGGACGACTTGACCAATCACAGTCCTTGCGGTCTGCTTCGCCTCGACGCAAAGTTACACATTTTTGGAGGTGTGCTTCGAGGCCAGGGCCGATTATCTGTCTATTCCTAATTGCAACATGTATAGTGTCTTCCACGTTACTAATTAGACCATGCTAAGCCAGTATAATTATAGTTATATTATAGTGTAAATGAATCTGCATGGAGTGAACGTCAGCAATCTCTGGCGTCTTCATGGAGTCCTGGTCTGTCAATGTATTCTGTACTGAGGGCCTCACGCAGTCACGCAAGTTAAGAGTGAAATAGAACCCCCCCGCCATTCTTAACCTTCCTGTTGCCAACAGGAGGTACATCAGTAATATGGTTTCTTTCAAGCAAATTGCCCAAAAATAACGTGGATGGTTCCATACAACGCTCTTCACAAGTAAAATTAATGATCAGTTCACTACTTTCATTGAATTTTGGGTGTTTTATTGAATATTAAAGCATTTGAAAAAACAATGAAATGGTTTCTAAACAGTATCCTGACTAAACTTTGACAGTCTGTGATTATCCACTCAATCGTAACTATTTGTAAAAATAATTCATAATTTCAGCTTTTTTTTTTTACTAAAAAATAAGGTATAATTTCATATAATGAGGTATGACCATGAATTTAAAAAAAATAGTGTAAAACTATATATATAGTTTGATGACTTTACTGTCCTTTCTTTTTTCCGTTTATTGGTATGGTGAACTATTATTTTATATTTATATAGATTCATAGCTGAGTAAAAACATAAGGGACTGGGCCAGAGTTCAAGCGAGGGCTGAATTTACAGCTGATGCTAAATGTGTCCGTTCAAAACTAAACCGTCCTAAAATTTGAGCATCAATATAACCCATTAACTGCCTTTTTATTTTATATTTCTTTTATTAAAAGATGTTTGTTTTTTTCTTGACATATGTCTGTACAGCATTATAAATAAAAGGACATGTGTGAGCCATTGTAGCGCAGACAAGGATACAATATTTCTTCCAGCTTCACAGAGAGGGTAAGGTTTAGACAACTTTATTTTATTTATTAAATATTGCTGTCTTGAACTCATCTGGAGGGGGAAGGAACAGAGGGTGTGGTATTACACGATTGTCTTCAAAGAAGACAGATGATGTAGATGCCTGTTATGTGTCGTTTTGAGTGTGTGTTTGGTGTGATCAACTCTTAAGCTCTAATGAGATGCCTCTCAGTATAAGGATGAAGCTTCTACTGAGCAGTCTGTTCCTCGCATCTCTCCGGGCCCGCTCATCTGGCAGTAAGTAATAATACACTTAGTCTGCAACCAGCTCAGAATTAGCTTTTTTATTGCTGTATCATAGTGTTGTAATGTAACAAAGTGCAACTACTTTGTTACTGTACTTAAGTAGAATTTTCACCCATCTGTACTTTACTTTGTTATTTATATTTCTGGAAACTTATACTTTTACTCCACTACTTTTCCTGAATATAATGTATACTTTTACTCCGATCCATTTCCCCCTAAGCGTCTACTTTGCAGGGAATGTTTCCGTCTTCGCTATAAGGAAGCCACAATAAAGTTCAACTTTTGCAATCAAGTTTTTTTTACTTTTACTGTTCTTTCTAATAATTAAGTATATCTAATGTAATAAAATTACTTTTGATACTTAAATTCAGTAAATATCAGATACTTTAAGACTTCTACTCAAGTAGTGTTCTAAAAGGTGACTTTAACTTCTACCAAAGTCATTTTCTGGTAAGATACTTTTAGTATTTAGTATATAAGTATTGCTTTCAAGTACTTTATACAAGACGGCAGTATCAAATGCTTACTTAGTGAATCATTACATTTGAGCAAAACATGCTAATGGTTTTTCAGAATGATAAAATATATGATAAAGTCACTATATTGAAGTAACTGTGTGTATGTGGAGGTGTGGGGCAACACATATACGACTAATATAATATTTAATGTAACTCTACAGACAAGAACAATAAGTAATGCGTGACAAGTGAACATACAAAGTCAGTTTGTAGAGGTAGAATTTGTTGAGGTTCTTTGTGTCAAGAGTGGGGGGGAAATGATTGTAGAAGAAAATGTCATTTTAAAACTCAGTATATTATGCACACACTGTTAATGCATATACTGTATGTATTTCCATATGTGGTGTTAGATCATGAACATCCCTGAGAAGTGATTTAAAATGTGTGTGTTTATTTTATAAAATGTACAGGGATCAAATCATTGGATCATGTTAACTTCATGAGTAATATTTAAGTTTTGTCGAGTGTGAGTTGATAACACGTTAGTGCAGTCAAAACCATAAATGGATTAACGCAGCTTTAAACTGCTCACAGATACAAACACTCAAAGGTCAAAACTAAGGCAACACATTTCTTATGATTATCAATCAATCAATAAATCAATCCATTTTGATGTCACATGAAATTGTGTACAAAGTACTATTCCAGTGAAAGTAATCCCATTAGCTCATTCATCATAAAGCAGAATGTGCTAATCAGATTGGCACACAGAGAAAGAGTCACCCGATTAAATGGCACCCACATTATTAAATTATAATTATATTATATGATGATGTTGCCCCATTACACCCTGCAATGCCCAGCGTCGACTTGCTATGTCCGGCCAACGCCATGCTACGCCCTGTTACGCCCTGCTGTGCTCTACGACTCCATGAACTATTACAACTACTCTAGTCATTATCTTAATTGTGACTTTGTTACTGCCATTGTTCATCAAACCCCCAACCGGCATCGTCAGACACCGCCTACCAAGAGCCTGGGTCTGTCCGAGGTTTCTTCCTAAAAGGGAGTTTTTCCTTGCCACTGTCACACTTACACATCCATGCATGCTCTTGGGGGAATCACTGGAACTGTTGGGTCCTTGAAAATTGCAGAGTGTGGTCTAGACCTACACTCTATCTGTAAAGTGTCCTGAGATAATTCCTGTTATGATTTGACACTATAAATAAAATTGAATTGAATTGAATTGAATTATATTATATGATGTTGATTCTGGCCCAATGTTAAAGCGCCTCAACTGATCAAGCAAATAAACACCAGGTTACCCAATGTATTTTACTTTCTTTGTAGTAACTTAATTATCACTTCTGTTTGTAGAAAACACACTGATAAATGTGTAACAAGAAATGGAAATTGGCAAAAAAAACTGACCACTCTTTCTTTATTGCTTTGATGCTGCCTAATTGCTCATTTCTTATACTGCACTGTGACTTTGATTTTCGTATTCTATTTTTTTTTTTATATCTTGTTGCTGAAAATGTGTGCTTTACAAATAAAGCTGCCTTGCCTTACCTCGCCTTGCCTTTATTGTTGGTGTGGCATTACCACTTTACTTGGATGTTGACTAGCGCAAAAATCTGATTAAATCGCTATGATCTAGTATTTTGAATGATGTCTGTGTAGCGCATATCCTCTCATTTTGTTGAAAAGGGCCTGAAAACTCACTACTCGCTACATTTACTTTCTGCTTTAGCTTCTGAAATGATGTAAGGTTGTGTGATGAACTACCTAATGATGTATCCCTCTGTCTCTTCATACTGTAGGTGTTTCATCAGACACAACTGTTGTTACCCAGACTCCTGATGTCTCTGTCATGGAGGGGGGGGGCAGTCAACATCACCTGCTGCTGGACACGCCAGCTTGAAAAAGTGAGAGTAAATTGGCTGAAGAATCAAATCATCGACTATAATAAGACTATAAATGAGACTGCAATAATTCAGATTGAACTTTTCAGCTGGAAGAATCACTCTCAAGGATCTCTGCAAAAGGAAACATCTAACTGCTCACACTTGATCTTTACGAATGTCACAAGAGAGGATTCTGGGAGATACATCTGCCAGGTGGTTGTGGAGGTACCAATTTTAAGAGCATTTTTTGGAGATGGTACGGTCATCACAGTTAGAGATAACACCTTCACAAAGAACAGCACAGCAGAAGGTAAGTGACGGCTGCCCCCAAAACGTTTGGACGCCGTGTAGGCGTAGTCTGAGCGTGTTGCCTCTGTGGTTGTATTTCAGGTTCTCAGAGGGAGGAAGTGTTCATTTATATCTACAGGTGCCTGCCCATCATTTCCCTCGTCATATGCTTCCTCTTCTTCTACATTTTAGAGACTAAGGCTCACACACCAGGTACAACATCACTGTCACTTCATTATAGAGCTGCAAAGATGAACCCATTAATCGATTACTTGTCAACTGTTGAATTAACCACCAAACGTTTGGATAATCGATTAACCGGTATGAAAATTCTCTGACTCCAGCTTCTTAAATGGGAATATTGTTCTAATTTCTTCACTCTGTGACAGTAAACTGAATATCTTTGACAAAACAAGACATTTGATGACGTCTTCTTGGGCTTTGGGAAACTCTGATCCACATTTTTTGCCATTTTCTGACATTCTATAGACCAAACAACTAATCGATTAATAGAGAAAATAATCAACAGATAAATCAACAATGAAAATAATCATTAGTTTCAGCCCTATTCCAAGTGTCTAGATCGTGCAGTAGCAGCATATTTATGTCATAGTACTGCACATTATGACTAATTGTTGGTGCATTCATGTTTCAGCTGCTGCTGGAGATAAAGTCACAGGAGAAAACCAAGAAGAAGAGGAGATGGAAGAGATAAATACTGAGGCAGAGTGAAGATAAGACTCGATTAGGACACAGAAGCAGCGTCTCACCCTGTATGAGTGGCTGATGTTTAGGATAAAACATTTAGATGGATATATAAACTATTGTATACATCTGCACTGCAGGGGGAGCCAGACGTTGTAAATATTCAGGACTCAGGCCAAACGCAGGGATGTCTGGGGCGTGCTCCATTTATACGGCAACCATATGCACTTTCTTTTTCAAGCTATTTGATAATAGAATGCCTAAAAATCTGTACATCATTTGGGAAAAACATGATTGCCAAGGAAAGAAAGAAATCATCCTTTCTTTGTTCTCCAACTGAGAAAGCCTGTGTGTTGCTCTAGCTGTCTGTGTGGTGTCTTGTTGACTTCTGTCTGTATAGTGTAACCTGTACTACTGTCTCGCTGTTTCCTGCTGCTCTGGTCTAAAATCATCTGGCCAAAGGACTACAGTTGAAAATTAGCCGGCTGGCTAACACCGGCACATTTATAGAAATGTTAATTAATGTGTGTTGTCCTTTATAAAATAAAGAATAAGAATAAGAATAACTGTCTATATCATTTTGTATCCAGAACACAACACATGTTGAGGATGACTCATTTTCACTTCTGCCAACTAAAAAGAGGAAACAGTTTGCTGATGTTCCTATTTATAAGTTACATGACATAGACAGGGTAGGAGTTTGGTGTAAACAGCGGAGTTCACAGAGTGAATGTGCAATATATTTTCCCAGTAATAGAACTTTTGCTCCGTTGATTTGCCGGTCCAGTCAGAGATACTGTGGGAAAAATGACACAAAGTTGAAGTTATTTTAAAACCTAAAAGAAGCCCTTTAATTACCACTGTGTTCCTAAACTCATGTCATTAAAACAACGTGAAAACAATTACAGGACAACTACCATTTTCATCCTAATTTAAAAACAAACAGGATTTACTGTATCAATGCTGCACTTCAGTAATGCATGGGACAAGTATTCAGATCGTAAAAGTACTAATACCACACTGTAAAATATACTCTGTTACAAGTAAAAGTCCTGCATTGAAAATGTTGTTTAAGTAAAAGCATGTAAGTATCATCAGGAAAAATGTACTTAAAGTAGGCCTACTCAATGCAGAAACATCCCCATTGTAGAAAGTGTAAAGGATCCAACCAGTTGTGTGTTTAATGGTCTAATCATCTCAGGTGGGCTTGTAGGCCGTTATATTGTTGGCTAGTTTACTTTAGAGTAAAACATCAGATTTTATAAACTACATGTGTCTTGTGTGCAAAAATCTTAATTTGTAAAGTAACTAAAGCTGTTAGATGAATGTAGTGGAGTAAAATGTACAATATTTCAAACCAGCTATCCAGCAGCTACTCTCAGATACAACTCACGCTCAACGATCAACTCTGCTCCTCTCCTATCTTCCTATTTCTTTACTCGACTTTGGTTTTATCATGTTAGTTGTTTTATATCACATTTTGTATTACATAACAGTTTTTGTTTCTGATCGCTGTGGGCATAGCTAGAGCCAAATGTGCAAAACTCTAACCACAGCAGTCTGCACAGCAGCCGGTCATGTGGACCAAATTCTAGTTCATTTTTCAAAACTCTACACACTTATACCACGCCGTTAACCACAACGTGCACAACACTAGATCTACAGCACTTTGTTCAAATGCTAACACACTGCTGTCCAAACTGTTAACAACACATTCAAAACAGAATGGATTTAAGCCTGGTGCATTTCAAACACTGCTGATTGCAATTTCAGCCAAAGGCCTAAGCAGGTCTCTTGTTTTAGACTTGTTAGTGATCACATACTGTGTAATATACACATATACACACACATATATATATATATATATATATATATATATATATATATATATATATATATATATATATATACTGTACCGTTTGAGAGAAAACAGCGAACAGATAAAAGAGCAAAGACATCAATATGTCCAGGTAAGATGTTTGAGGTTACATACACAGCTATAAACTAGCTTTACGACAGAAAAACTGGGCACTTGCAGAAAGTAATGGAGGTGGAAGCAATGTAAACACCACAGTCATTTGTATTTATGTCGAGATGATGCAGGTGCATGGCAAGAGAGGACATCCAATGTGATGATCAAAACGTGTGGCCTGATGCTGGAGGGAGGCAGGATTAGCCCCACTATCTTTAGTACTTTTAGTATTGTGTAGATATACATCTATTGAAGCAAACTGCTGATTTTCATTCCCTCTTGTTTACATCAAAAAACTGGTTACGCTATGAAATACAAAACAAATCCATGTGAAAGATTTCCCCTGGAAATATGGATTTGTGTGAAATCACTCAAATTGTGGGTGTTTGATGCTAGTGTGTTCTGAGTGACAGTGTGTGTTGTTTCAGTGAGGATTGATCGTAGTGTTCGGCTGCACTGAGCCGGTTTTGAGACGTGTGAGGAGCTGTGTTTTGGTTTTAGGATTGAATTTAGCAGGTGATGTGAACTCTTTAACTCAGGTGACTGTTGGTGATGCAGACTGTGGTTAGAGTTATGCACACGTGGCTTCAGTAGTGCCCACTGTCGTTTAGCAATTGAAAAAAAAACTTTTGCTATGAATATAAAGATAAGTTGACTTGAATGGCAAAGTCCTTAATAGAAATATGAATACTTCACTGCTTATTTGCTCAACATCGATTTTGTTGGTGGCACATTTTAGTATTTCTGTGTTAGGGTAAGTAAAACCATGAATGGCATACAGAAGCTGTCTTCTATCTGAAGCAGGAAGAAACAAAAGCTGTGTGTGTGTGTGTGTGTGTGTGTGTGTGTGTGTGTGTGTGTGTGTGTGTGTGTGTGTGTGTGTGTGCGTGTGTGAATGACTTAGAGAAGCTGTGAAGAGATGAGTGTCTGTTATCAGTGGCGAAGCTGTGTGTGAAGATGAAGCTCCTACTCAGCAGTCTGCTACTCGCCTCTCTCTGTGCCCTCTCGTCTTGGAGTGAGTAAAAACACCATTAACTTAACCTTTAACATCACATCTGTTTCACGGACACATGCAATGGTTGAAATGCCTGCTCAAAATATCAAAACTATGACTTTTGGTTCATCCTATTACTATATGTATTGATCATGTCAATGATCAAAACAAGTAACATAAATGCAGATAGAATTCTTGGCTGTATTATCGTGTTCCTCTCGATACCGTATGGGTGCTCAGAGTATATGCTACCTATACAGTGTTTTCCCTAGGTTTGTGGGAGACTTAGGTGCACGTATTTGGTGGGCGGTTTTAGGGTTCCTCTCTTAAGATTATGTTTTTACAGAAAAAAAAATGCAACTTCACATAACTTTGGACCATTCTTATTTTCATATCTGTGTCTAAAACGTTGGAAAAGCTTAAAGACAAAACTCGCTAGAGAAGGCCACTGGGGACCGACTACAATCATCGGATCTTGATGTAAAATAAATGATGCGGTTGGTTTTGATTTTACATTGGTTAGGCTAAGGTGGTGCCCAAAACGGCTTAGGTGCTGCGCCTAAGCCTTGTAATGGTAGGAAAAACCCCTGGTGTAGGCTAACATTAGCATTTGGAATGTCTTTATCTTTTGGAATAATATATGTTACAACGGTTTAAATCTTTCACACTGATGAATGTGTAATGAGAAATAGAAATCGGTTACAAAAAGTGACCACTCTTTCTTTACTGTCGGTGTGGCATCACCTCTTTATTTGGTTGTTGACTTGAGTTACATCACTCTGATCTATTTTGATCTATTGGTCTATATAGCACATATCCTCTGATTTAGATTAAAAGCGCCAAAACATGTACTACTCGCTACATTTACTTTCTGCTTTAGCTTCTGAAATGATGTAAGGTTGTGTGATGAACTACCTAATGATGTATCCCTCTGTCTCTTCATACTGTAGGTGTTTCATCAGACACAACTGTTGTTACCCAGACTCCTGATGTCTCTGTCATGGAGGGGGGGGCAGTCAACATCACCTGCTGCTGGACACGCCAGCTTGAAAAAGTGAGAGTAAATTGGCTGAAGAATCATATCATCGACTATAATAAGACTATAAATGAGACTGCAATAATTCAGACTGAACTTTTCAGCTGGAAGAATCACTCTCAAGGATCTCTGCAAAAGGAAACATCTAACTGCTCACACTTGATCTTTACGAATGTCACAAGAGAGGATTCTGGGAGATACATCTGCCAGGTGGTTGTGGAGATACCAATTTTAAGAGCATTTTTTGGAGATGGTACGGTCATCACAGTTAGAGATAACACCTTCACAAAGAACAGCACAGCAGAAGGTAAGTGACGGCTGCCCCCAAAACGTTTGGACGCCGTGTAGGCGTAGTCTGAGCGTGTTGCATCTGTGGTTGTAAGTGACAAAACAGCTGGACAGTGTTGTATTAAGGGTTTAACTAATATATTGGTTTGCCAAAGGCTGGGGCTAACAATGTTGTGTATTCAGAATGGGATCTGGTCTGTTCAGAAAACAGAAAAAAAACATCTCTTTCGAAATCCTTACTAACCTGCACTGCACACAAATCACATTTTCTATCAAAAAAGAAATCCTGTTAATTGTCATCGTAATATTTGTATTTCATGTTTTCTCACAAAATGGACACCCAGGTTCCACCAGCGATCCTCTACCGCTCCCTGTGCTCATTTGCCTGGCTGTGGTGGCTACGCTGCTCCTCATCACTCTCGCGTCTTTCTGCACTCTGCGTAGGATACAAGGTACAAAGGAAGACGTATTATTAACCATATTATTCAAGCATCAGAAACTCAACTGATGCATTGTCCCAAATTTAGCATATTTGTATATATTTACCTACCTTCAGTGGTATCTACTTTTTGCTCAATTTGACTTGGAGTCTTCTGCCTCTATTTAAATAATTTAGTGGGTGATGTGCACAGCGTTGAATAATGACATTTAAAAATGAACAGCATTTATGTTATGTAATGTAATTCATATGATGGATTTAGTTCTAGACGGCACAATTGATACAAGATGAAATCATAAGCAACAGAGTGTTTTTGGCACTGTCTACACGTTTACAGATATCTTAAAAAAAAGATATTTTTCTCTACATTTTGGCCTCAAATTCACATACAAACTGAGTTATAAGACACTCCAACAACTTTTGAAAATAGCTTCAAAGGTGCATTTTTTAAAAACTCTAGTATGGCAGGTAAGTAGTAGTAGTAGTAGTAGTAGTAGTAGTAGTAGTATTGTGGTTGTAGTAACAGAAGTACTAGAGCAACTTGTAGCAGAAGCGAACAGTGGTAGAGACAACAGCAATTTCATTTTGTGCAACAAGCCTATTAATTGTGTGTGTGTGCGTGTGTGTGTGTGTGTGTGTGTGTGTGTGTGTGTGTGTGTGTGTGTGTCACAGGTTCACAAGCAGCCAGGGTGATCTACGAGGTTCCCCACATTGACTCGGAGGAGGTAGAAATGGACAAACACAGCACGGGCTCCTCCAGAGGTTCTTCTCAGTGGGTGAGTCTAATGGCATCAAGTTCTACGCCTACACTGAAAAGACAAATCCAGCGCAAAATGAACCTAGGGGTGCTTCGGTTTACATGTAGGGACCCTCATTATTCTACCGTGGAAGTGTGGTGCTATTTTGAGCCTTGTTAATCGTATAGAAGTTGCGATTTCTTGTTACTTTACCAGTGCCCCAATGACTAGCATTATAAGCTAATTAGCGGTTTGCGCTAAAACTGATCACATTCGATTAGCATGAAAACATATCCCAGAGAACGGTCGACTCGGTACACATGTGTTATTAACCCCTAGGTTCATTTTGCGCCGGATTTTTCCTTTAATGATGTGTGTAGCGTAACGTTGCCAAAACTATCGATACCTTAATACTTTTTCAATACCACACGTTTAACCCTCTGTGGTCTAAGGGCATTTTTACTCTCCGTTTAAAGGTATTTGCATATAACCTGATCCCCATGTGTGTTTCATATCAAAATGGTCAGAACAAACTTAGCTTTCTGTATAGCGACGCCCAAAATTGTGTGTGTCTAAAGAGATAATTTGGCCCTAAAGCGGAAATATTTCTCAAATCTCTTGTGAAAACATACCTACACTCCATTGTTTTGGTGCTTGAAATGAGTTTACAAAAGGTCTCGGGTTCCCAAAAGTAGCGTAATATAAAATAAAAATAGGAAATAAATGTCTAAAATGAAATTTTGTAATATTGCTTTTTGAGTAGGAGTGTTGTCAAACAGCGCTTGGACTCGCCGGTGCGTCTTTTGTCCTCCGAGGTTTAACAATATAATCTATGTTAATTAAACATTCAAATGTACCAAAGCTATAACAAAAAAATAAATCTTGATCCTGCCGTGGTACCATAAGATGCTAGTATTTTATCAAAGTTTTAATTCTAGTATTGTGACAAGCTTGAAAAATCAACAGGCAAAGTCTTTGTTCCTTATTTTGTTCAGAGATGTAAAAGTGTGATCACAAGGGACACCACCTTGAGAAGAAGATCCTGTTATGAGCTTTAGTGAAAAGAACCCACACACACATACAGCAGCCTTAGCCATTCTTGTGACCTTAGTTTTAGTGGGTATCCTATCAGATCAAATTCAGCCTCTGTCTCTGCCTTGTATTGTCTTCAATCAATCGGCTAAAAAGTTTTCAACCGCTTGCTATGTTATGCCTCAACCAACATTGACAGGTTTGACTACATTTTCAGCCCACCTAATTGGGCAGTGGTTAACAAAGACAAGGCTGGGCGTGGCAGGTGATCAGGTGAGGGTGGCAGCACCAAAGGGAACAGAATAAACAAAATGTCAGTCAAGCAGGGCAAAAGGCAACAAGCAAAAGATTAACAAGCAGGATGCAAAAATGCTAGATGGGCGTGTAGCTACCCCTGAGGGGCTAATAAAGCAGCGGGAGGAGGTAGGAATCAGTGCAGGCAGGTAGTGGGAAACAGACTGACCACGCCCAGCATCTCTCAACGGCACACACAGGCGAGGCAACACATAGAAAAAAGACAAACAAACAGAGGGAAGAACAAAGCTGCCGATCCTAACAGTGCATACACAACACATACTTAGTGTCTGCACACCCTTTTAGATCCCCATGAGTCACATAGACTGAGGCTATGAAATGTTGTAATGCAATGCCCTATATACAATAAAACAGCCTTGCTGAGACTTCTACTTTAGTTGTTTCCGGTCACTAGTCTAGTATTTTTCGAGGTTGTATTTTGCAGCGTTGTGTTAGACTTCATTTTGTTATAAGGTGGGTTTTTTTTAACCCTTGTGTTGTGTCTGTTTTGCCTGTTTTATAAAGCATAAAGTATACATCTTTTGAGGCATTCCAACTTATCACCGCTAGTTTTACACTTATGTTTGCAATTTATGGTCAATAAACCTCATTTCTATTAAATTATCAGTTAAAAAACCCAGAAATTATGAATTACTTTAGCTAATAATTAAGATCAGAGGAACGTATGTTGATGCATAATTACAGCAGTTTCGTTTATGGAACTATCCATGTTATTTTTAGGCAATTTGGTTGAAAAAAACCCATATTTTTGATACAGAAACTTTGAAAACGGGTCAAATTTGACCCAAAGGACAACACAACGGTCAATACTTTTTCCACCCCATTGACATATATGGAGAAGCAATATAATGCAGAGAGACAACACTGCAATCTACAGGCTTGATAAACTGGCATTTAAAATTAAAGAAAAAGTTAAACTTGAGTGCACCTGAATTTTGTTGTCATATCACCTTGCAGCATTAAAGACGTTTCTGTTTTTCTAGTCGCTCAGTTTCGAAATACGATGCCTAAGTTTTAAACTTGGACAGCGTTACATAAAAGCAGAAACTTCCATCGTTGAGACATTATTAGGAAATATAACTGACATCCTGTGTCTGACTAATTGTGCCTATTGCCTCACGCCTACTCAGTTGTTTTGTTTTACACATTAGCAAGGGTCCTTTGACACATGCTGATATACTGCTACACTGCACTGATATAGTATAGTCTGTCTAACAGTTTTTTAAACAGTTTTCTCTCTGTCTCTCTCAGTGTCAGGTACCAGTGTATGAATCCTTCGATTACTTTGAACGTGTCCAGACCAAAGAAAGCGGATGAGGATCTATCTGCTGAGGGGCATTTTCCTCATCTTGCAGTATTTTCTGTCTTCACTTTTCAGCCTGAATATATACACAGCAATGTATCCATTTGCCTTTACCGGACTTATGTAAATGATTCCAGATGAGTGTAAACATTTTATATTTTTCTACAAACTCTATAAAGTCTTATCCGTCTCTGTCGTCTAAGTTCATTTCAATGATGACCGTGTGTGTGTGTGTGTGTGTGTGTGTGTGTGTGTGTGTGTGCGCATTTAGACACGTTTACTTGACGTATCATTGCTTTTGTGTTTGGCTTGAGCATACTACGAGCTAGTCAGTGGTCTATGTGAGCGGTATTGGTTCTGTAGAAAAGATGCCAGTATCTTCTTAGATCACACAAAGTTCGCTGAGTGGAAACTGTGGTCGCTGCATAATAGGTCATTGGCAGGAAGTGGAAACAGCCCCTGTGACGGTGGAAGTAGTTTCTCCCCGGCTTTGAAAGTGTGCATTCTCATCACACAAACTGATACAGAGCTTTAGGTTCCAGATAGGCTCCAATGCTAGACTACTGAGCAACTGACTCTTACTGTAAATACATTTAGCTGAGGCAGTGTTTTACTGCTGTATTTTGTGTGTGTGTGTGTGTTTGTGTGTGTGTGTGTGTGTGTGTGTGTGTGTGTGTGTGTGTGTGTGTGTGTGTGTGTGTGTGTGTGTGTGTGTGTGTGTGTTGGTATAACACAGTTTGCATTATTGAGAGCAGAATTACATTCAAAGTTAGCAAGAGTTGCTAATACCAGACATATGAACAAACTTGTGTGAAAAAAGTGCACGCATTGTCACTGTACACGTGAAGAGTAGGCAGCCTACATAAGTGAAGTTCGTTTGGCCCGCTGGTGCGGTTCAGTTGAGAACGCGGCATTTGCACTCGGATGCGCACCAAAATAAAATAGAATGCCTTTTATTGTCACTATACACATGTACAATGAGATTAAAATCAACTCCTTTTCCAGTGCCAACATGTATGTAAAATAAATATAACAACATGGAATATATATATATATATATATATATATATATATATATATATATATATATATATATATATATATATATATATATAGTTTTATATACAGTGTGATATGCAGTGTGGGTTATTACACATTATTTTAATATTTCCCAATAGTGGTATGCATATTCAATGAGTAATAGATATTGGACAATGAGAGTAAGTAGATATTGGACAATGAGAGTAAGTAGATATTGGACAATGAGAGTAAGTAGATATTGGACAATGAGAGTAAGTAGATATTGGACAATGAGAGTAAGTAGATATTGGACAGCCTGAAGGCTGCTGGAAACGGCTGGAAACTAGCTGAAGCTGTAGCTGAAGCTGTAGCTGCGCAAAGCTAGTTAGCTAGCAACTGTGTATGTAAAATTGTATCTTTGGTATTTTCATGTAGCCTATATGTTATGATTTTTATATGTGGACCCCAGGAAGAGTAGCTGCTACATTGTTAGCAGCTAATGGGGATCTGAATAAAGGAATAACTATCAGCCTTGGGGATATCCTATGTATAGAGAAAATTAGCCCTTTTTGTAACTGAGCACTCCTTACTCTGTAAGCAAGAGTTCATCACTTTGTATGGTAGGCAGTGACTGGGCCAGTCTGTGGAAATAGAATTTAAACTTTAGTTTTTTGCCCATGCAGAGATTGTATCATTCCAGGAAGATAGTAGGCATCTGTGGGAAAACGTTTACATTTACAACTTAAGGTTGGCACAATAAATGCTAATAATGACCAGTAACTTGTAACCAGTGGTGAAAGAATGTAACTAAGTACAGGCCTACTTTCTAAAGACCATGACTAACTCGAGATAATGGGGAATTACACAACAGTTGGTTTTGGCCTGCATTGTGTTTACATCTGACTACAGGAGTCTAAGGAAGTGGTGGAATGTAACTAAGAACATTTTCTCAGGTACTCTGCAAATGTTGAGGTACTTGTACTTCACTTGAGTCTTTTCTTTTCATGCTACTTTCTACTTCTCTACATTTCAGAGAGAAATATTGTACTTTTTACTCCATTGCAGAGACGCCGTACCCAAAACCGGTTTCAAACTGAAATAGAACATTAAAAGCAACAGAAAGCCACTCCTCCACTCATGGGAACAAACTAAACTGCACCTCTTACTGCAAACAAGCTTTATCGTATACCCTCTGATGTACAAAAAGGTGTTAACCACCACACAATGTGACTCCTTCCCATGCGTTCACATTATTTATTTCACTTGCAAACATTCACCCTTTGTACATACAAGTTCCCAACATCAGTAGCATACACTAATACTGTAAATTTATTTTGCTATCATGCACAAAAATTGGATCTTCGAAAACCTTATTTATTCTGCTCTTATAACACTGCAATATATTTCTTGTCCTGCCTATGCACCAACTGTCTATACTTGTATATCGCATTGCACTTTTCTGCTTTTTTTGCACTTCTGGTTAGACACAAACTGCATTTCGCTGTCTTTGTACTTGTACTCTGCACATTGACGATAAAGTTGAATCTAATCTAACCTAATAAAAACCTAAAACATGACTGGAGCCATTGTTTTGAGCCACTGAATGCTGTTAGAACATGTGAAGTGATACTCCACATTGTTGGAGATATGTGTGGAAAGCATTGTTTGGGGAACGTTGCTAACATTTCATTAACATTTCTTAAATGTTTTTATAATGTTTCTTGCTCATTGTGTTTGACGTGATATTTTTCCGCCAAAGCCAGTGACCAGATAAAATGCTTCTCTCGGTTTATATTCTGTTTACTGAGCACTGTTTCCAGGAAACCAGGCCATAAAACAGAAACACGCTCACTCATATACTTTTATGCAGTTTCCTCTCGTTGTTCATGTCCACCCTTAGGCTACGCAGCATCATAGACAATACCCTAGGGGATGCAGAGACAATGGGTTTCCATATCAGCAATGTGACAACCAGCACAGGGTTAATACCTTAAGCTTACTTGTCTCAAATTAAAAAAAAGAATCCCCATAATCTACTGTGGTTCAGAAAGACCTCACCTTAAATCAATATGTTATCAAATTATGCTCAAAAGGGCGTGTGAGGTAATATGTGTACTCTGGGCGTTGTGCATCTAAGCCTATGTTGACAGTTTGGTGGTGGCTCACCCACTTAACACAATTAAGCCAGTACAACCTGTTATTTTGAGATATTTCCCCAACCCATTTTTCAAAAAGGTATAAAGGTGTCCTTTCTCCCTTTGCTGTCACAACACATTCACTGCTCTGTCAATCGGTGTTGGACTTTTTGTTTGGAATTTTTTTCTCCTTACCTTATCAACCACCTCTCAAACAGCCACCATGTCCAAGCTAGAGACAGCCATGGCCATGCTGATCAAGGTCTTTGACGAATATGCTGCTAAAGATGGCAAGGCCAGTACCCTGAGCAAAGCCGAGGTGAAGGATTTGCTGGAGAAGGAGATGCCTCAACTAATTAAGGTACCGTACGTACGCCTGTGGGGGAGGAATAACTGTGCTGAGCATGAGCAGGACGTAGTGACAGCACTGATTTAAAGAGGCTCATACTTTATATGTATCCACTACACGCAAAGCACAAGCTCAGAGCTTAGTTACAAAAGAAGCAGCCAATACTGGAAATGTGTATTTACTTATGGTGTCAGGCCCCAAGTAGGAAAGTTAATTCAACACATCATAACGCCAATTTTGCTGATTTAATTGAGGCTAAACAAGCCGATTTAACTTTGTGTCATGCCTCACGTTTAACTTATTACCATTTATGTGCCCAAAGACCCATCTTTGAGCTTGAAGGTCTACTTAATATGTCTGGAAAAAATAAACTGACCCCTATAACGAAGCATTTTTACAGTATCTAACAATATACATGTTGTTTTGTGGGTGTGTGCAGGGAGCAAAGAACAAAGACGAAGTAGACAAGCTGATAGCAAGTCTGGATTTCAACGGAGACGCTGTGGTGGACTTTGAGGAATTCGTGGTGCTGGTGGCTGCTCTAACCTGTTCCTGCCATGGCCGCCAATGCAAGAAGTGAGCAGGGCGGCCGCGCCCTTGGGTGGGGCCAAAAGGCAGCAACAACGACATACAAACTATGTAGTTACTGCTTTTCTGTTACAGCTCAATAAAAGGATTTATGTACCTGTGCGTGGCTTGTGTACATGTCTTGTGTGACTAATGAAATCATAAGCAATAGGAAGATACTTTTAGGTCATAAAGGAATTGATCACATTGACCACTGTACTGCCTTTGGAATGGCAAGAGTATGGTAAGAACACTATAAGACAGATGTAACAGAAATGCAAATCATAAACATCTATGGTAATCAATCTTAAAATAAGGCTGGTTTTATTTCCTTAACCCTCCTGTTGTCCTCGGGTCCAATTTGACCCATTTTCAAAAAGTTTCTTCATCAGAAATGTGGGTTTCTTTCAACCAAACAAAGTGGCTGGTTCCATACAACAACAAAAAAAGATCAGTTCGCTACTTTCATTGAATTTGGGTGTTTTATTCAATTTTATAGCATTTGACGAAATAAATTGATAAAAGAACGTTGAAAAATGTGACAAAAATGTCGGAAAAAGCTTCAAAAACATCGGGGGAAAGCAAGAAAAGTGTCGAAAAAGACGACCAAAAAGTTGAAGGGAAACTTTTTTTTAAATTAATTTTAAATGTTGAACCAGAAAAAAAAACAAAAAAATTGCATGGTCCACAGGCAGCAACACACATTTTGGAGACCTTCTAATAGGTTTTTGTGACAAAATAATAGATACACATCAAACACACAAAAAACATTTACAACACAAAAACATGATTTTAAAAAAGAGGCAAAATCTATAGCAGCAGACAGAACATGTTTACAATATAACTTTGTGAAATAGAAGAATGAAATGATTAATGAATTAATTTCCCCTTGGGGATCAATAAAGTATCTATCTATCTATCTATCTACCTACCTACCTACCTATCTATCTATCTATCTATCTATCTATCTATCTATCTATCTATCTATCTATCTATCTATCTATCTATCTATCTTTCTATCTGGGTGGCAGTAGCTCAGTCAGTAGGAAGTTGGGTTGGGGCACCAAACAGACCAAAGTATGGTGGACTGGTAGCTGGAGAGGTGCCAGTTCACCTCCTGGGCACTGCCAAAGTGCTCTTAAGCAAGGCACCGAACCCCTAACTGCCCGTGGGCGCCTTTCCATGGGCAGCCCCCTCACTCTGACATCTCTCCATTAATGCATGTATAGGTACTGAGCATGTGTGTGTAATTCAGGCCTCTGTGTAACAACAATAGAGTGAAAACATTGTAATAGATTAATAATCTATCTATGCATGTGCAACAGATAACTGAAACAGCTGAAAAGATATGAACATGTAGGCTACTGTACTGTGATTTGCTTTTGCACTACAGTAGTAAAGAAAAGATGTATTAGTATGGTGGAAGAAGAACAACCTGTAGGGTGACATTTCATGTGGTGTACGAGATAGAAAATAGTTTTGAAAGCGCTGTAGCCGGCGGTCAAACGGCCTCTCATGTCAGAACACTCATCTTCCTGTCTAACTAGGTCAAGTTAATCTGTATATGTACACAGTGTGCCATATGTCTTCTTAGAGGCGAAAAGAAAGATGTCCCACAGGTTTTTGACTTCACCTGCAGGATTACACAACATGTGTTTATGGTTGATACAACACTGTTAGCCTTGGATTGATGAAACCATCTCAAGCTTAAAACAAAAAGACAAAACTGTGCAGATGGCAGAATGTGACTGAGTAGGCTACATTTACTCAAGTACTGTACGTATAAGTACAAATTGAAGGTACTTGACTTGAGTCTTTTCTTTTCATGCCACTTTCTACTTCTACTCCTCTACCTTTCAGAGAGAAATATTGTACTTTTTACTCCACTACATTCATCTGACAGCTTTAGTTACTAGTTACTTTAGATATTGAGATTTTTGCACACATAACACATGTAGTTTATAAAATCTGATGTTTTATTCTAAAGTAAACTAGCCAACAATATAACGGCCTACAAGTCCAGCTGACACGATTAGACCATTAAACACACAACTGTTTGGATCCTTTACACTTTCTACAATGGGAGGATGTTTCTGCATTGAGTACTTTTACTTTTAATACTTTAAGTACATTTTCCTGATGATACTTACTTACTTTTACATAAGTAACATTTTCAACGCAGGACATTTACTTGTAACAGAGTATTTTTTTTTTTTTACATTATTTTGTCAGTAAAGAACCTGAATACTTCTGACTGTACACTGACTGTACACGAGTTTCAGCACACAGCTCCCCTGTAACTTTATCATCGGCGCTCATCTTGCCCTGCCAGAAACAAGCAGCAATCTCAAGCGAGGGTTCAGAGCGGTGGCTTTGAATCTGATACGACGGTATAAGCCGCGCACAAACAGCTTGTTGCACACATCTCAGCGGTCACACGCATGGCTATTTCGAACTCAACACAAAAACAACAACAGGGTCATTCTAAAGACCATGGCTAACTCGAGACATTGGGGAACTACACAACTAACAATTGGTATTTGGCCTGCGGTGTGTTTACACCTAGTCTGAGGAAGTGGTGGAATGTAACTTAGAACATTTACTTATACTGTGCAAATGTTGAGATACTTGTACTTCACTTGAGTCTTTTCTTTTCATGCCACTTTCTACTTCTACTCCGCTACATTTCAGAGAGAAATATTGTACTTTTTACTCCACTACATTCATCTGACAGCTTTAGTTACTCTACAAAGAAGGAATTGGGCATTCAAGACATATGAAACGACCGATTGACAAAATATGAATTGGCAAGCTATTTTGATTATTCAGTCATTGAAACATTTCATGGTTCCAGCTTCAAAATTAAATTTAAAGATTCTTTTTTGGCCTTTGTTGGAAAGGGCAGCAGAAGGCAGGAAATGGGTATGAGTATGAGGATTTGTCACTTTTTCCTTGAAATTATTTTTGATTTTAATTATTTGAAGTTTGTGCTATTGGTTGGGCAAAACGGGCATTGTCAAGGTGTCACTTTAAGCTCGAGGTATTTGTGACGGCATGTCCCAATTACTTCATTTTTTACCAATGTATAATCAATCGATTAATCAACAGTAACAAAATCTGCTGATTCATCCATAAAGGAAAATAATCTCATAGTTGCAGTCTACCTAAACCAACTCCAACAGTAAAATCCGGCTTTTACATGAATTTAGGAGTGATAATAATCCAATGATATGCTATATAACATATAATACCTAGTATAATACCATAGTAAAGCTTCTGAATGCTTCCTCCACCACTGGTCTGCCTTTTATCCCCCCCTGTAGACCTGGCCCAGTGACATTTTCTCTAGCTGGGACGGTTGTGTAACTACACAACACCTCTACTGCCATCTAGTGGCAGCAGATGAACTCACCCTTTTCAAGTCTGTAATTAGCTCTGTAATCATTATTTTTGTTATTCTACTTTCGCCATATTGAGTTTATATTATGCCCTCTTACTCTTTATCATGTGCAAACGTAGAGTGTGTTGTGTGTGGACATTGGATAAGAAGCTGTGGATGAAATGACTTTTGTATTGGTGCCATGTCATTCTGTGTGGGATGGGCCACTTAGTGGCATGACAAGTGAATAAAATATCATTCATCATGTACAAGAAGTACAGAGGGTCATTAGAGTCATTAGGACTATAGTCAGTCACCATGTTATCCCCAGACCCAGTGGGCAGCGGGCCAACCCTAAGATGCCCCTCAACGAGACTAACCACTGGGAATTATTTAGGAATGGGGCGGCTCAGTTGGAAACTTAGACGTAGTCATATTTTCAAATCTCCAGTTAGCTTTTAGCACTGACTTAATGTAGGGCCCTATGGAGTCTGTCTTATAGCTTTTTTAAATTCTCAATTTCGCCATTCCATTCTGGATTCTGTTATCACAGAAACTATTGGGCTCTACATTAATGCTGCCTTCAGTCTGGGACCGGACACTTGCCACTGGGCCTAACAACTTTTCTGGGGGAAACCCTGGTTACTACTGCCACCCTGAACAAGCCTCTGTATCTGGATTTATGACCTCCCTTGTCTATGGGACTGCAGTTGATTTGACTGTGCAGGACGAGTGCGAGGCCTCGCAGCAGGGCTGTTTGTGAAACGCGGCTGGCCTGTAATCGGCTTGCGAGGTCATTAAGCTCAGACTCTCCTCTCCCCACTTCCCCTCTGGCGCTGGCGCTCTCCCTCTCTCTCTATGTCCGGGGCATTATAAAGGCTTATGGGGATTAGGTATCCAGAGTGGAGGAGGATGTAGCTCTGGAGTCAGGAGATTCAGGTGGAAAGGAAAAGTGTGGCGGGGTTGAGGAGTTTACTGTCTTTTGTGGTGCATGTGATCTTGTTTACATGTGATGTTTGTTTGTCCTATTATTAGCGCTGTGTATTGGAAAGAATCTAGCGATACGATACATATCATGATACAGGGGTCACGATTCAATATATTGCAATACTGCAAGGCGATATATTGTCTGTAAAGTGGAGACTCGTAGGTACCCATTGAACCCCTTTTTTATCCAGATAGCTTAAGATTAGAGGACAGGGGATCCCTGTGAAAACAGCCATGCAATATTTGCCCTCGCCAAAATTTAGCCTAAGTTTGGAGCGTTAAGCATCTTGTTGACAACCATGACACGGTTAGTAGAAATATTAACGTAGTCTGCGTGAGATCACCCATTGGTTTCTGAAGAGACAAAATGAAGCTCAAAGTGGGTGGCTCCCTGTGGCTCCAGTTGTCGCCATTTTGGCAGTGCCTGACGTCGGCTAATCCAAAAATGGGCAAAGAGGTGGAGCCTGGATGGAGCTGTGACGCAACCCACCTGTCACTCACCCTCAATTACTTCATGCATGAATATATAATTTTACCAGGTGAGTTATAAAAAACAGATGTCATGAAGGGTGAACTTAGCTATAGACACAAAAAACATTTTTTGTACCAGACAGTAAACTTGTGAACTTTAATTCTGCTGTAAAGTTGGGCGTTTTAACATTGTGGTCTATGAGCATTGACTCCCTTTTGGAGCCAGCCTCAAGTGGTCACTCTGTGAATTGCAGTTTTTGGCACCTCCGCGATGGCTTCATATTTCAGCCCCTTGGTTGGTACAGAAAAATACTTTGCACATCTACAACGTGAGACAGGTGCGTAGGAGGGGGACAAGTAGGTCAAGAGTTGCAAAGAAAAACTTGCGCACACTGTCAAAAAAATAAGGTTTTAATAACGGGCAACGTTTCGGTACTGGACCATCTTCAGGCCTGAAGATGGACCATCTTCATGGTCTAAGGTTATCTAGTTTTATATGATCCCAATACAATCACTCTAGCTTTTAAATGAAGCTCGCTACAGCCTCTTAAAGATGGTCATGTCATCCTAGACCACTGGCTGTCGTGCAGGTCTCAGAGGGTTGAAAAAAGAATGGTAGCGCTTTTGAGAATCAAAACTGTATCACAAACAAAATATCGTGATACTCAAGTTTATCAATATTTTCTTACACCCCTATTTATCATATGTTCTTACTGCTTTATTGGCAATAAATAATGGGCACAGAAGCACAAACGTATTACATTTTTATAGCATATATGATAAATTGCCACCCTTTCTATATGTCTGTATTTGAGTTCTGTTCTCTGAAACAAGTCGTGGGATGTGGTCAAAAACTCTAAGTAAATGGAGCTTGCATTTAGAATAGTGACCACACATATGGGGCTCCAAAGTCAAGAATACATTGCCATGCTCAAGCCTTTATGAATCTCAAACGGTGTGTCAATGCAATATGTTTGTGGTTAGAGGTTTACACACACACACACACACACACACACACACACACACACACACACACACACACACACACACACACACACACACACACACTCGGCCCATGTGTTTAAAGCCATAATGAATACCCCATTCTGTTCTAAAGCAACACTTCTCTGGTCATATGAGCTGCCAGGGTGTCCAGCTCATCTCGTGGGCTGACTTTCAGCAGGAGAAACACCATAAACACACTGCTGCTCTTTGTCTCCAAACTCTCACCCAGTGGGTTTTCTTGTTCCGGCAGACGTCATGGGGCGTCACTAGGCTTTACTGATGGGCTGCAGTACGTCCAAAGGCTACTTGAGACGTGACTGTTTGACTCATGGTTTGTTTAAATACTGATTATGTCAACTTTCAGCTTTTGATGTGCCATCAATTAAAGCTTTAGTGCGTAACCTTATTATAATAATGAATGTCGTTTCATTCAAGCCATTGCCAAATGAGTTGATAGAAAGCTAATGAGACTTTCAGCTCCACACAACTCTCTCTGGATTTTTTCAGTATGGCTATGTTCCGAAAACTGTGTCGTCCGGCGACTTTCGCGTGCAGAAAATCGAGTGAACATAATTACCAATCCTGAAGAGTCCGTCATGTTTTTTTTAATCCTCCGTGTCCTCCTTGGCTAGTAGCAACTGCGTGGAGGAGAGGTGGTGGGGGTGCGCGATCACGGAAGGCTTGTATCATGTGGATGCACCAACAGTCATTACTTAGAATTCCTCATTGGGGCGACAGAAACTAGGCACTATAGCTTTGAGAGGAAATAACTATTAACATATAGTAAATATTTCCCACAGGAATTGGTGGAGACCAAAGTAGAGCTAAAGTGAGAGTGAATATTAACTTACTAAATTCAGGTTTAACTCTAAACTACACATAGGTGAACCTTACAATTAATTCTTGTTGATTTCCTTCATTAAATCTGTTTGCTTAAAGGTGACTTGTGCAAAAGGAGCTCAGTATTACTGAATGTTGTTGACATTTTGTAGAGTATATTTTATATAAAATATATTTGTATGTATTCCTAATCGTAATAATAATCAATGGTAATAAAGAAAACACTCTTAGCTTGTTTTGTCCAACCCTTTAAACAAGATCGCACATCGCAACATCTCAACGACTATCGAATGCCTCCCATACCACGCATTCCTTTCACCTTAGAGTCACAGCGGCTATTTCTGTCAAACAGGATGCTGCTATCTGTCTGCTTTGAAGACTAAAGTCCTGTCTCCTGATTTATGGACGCAGCAGCACCAAATAATTCCCTCAAAACAATAAGCGTGACTTACCGATAAGATTAGTTTGAGGCTTTAAAGTCTGATAGTGAGAGGAAAGAAAACACAAAACAGCCCTCATTCATACCATAGACAGTGATATCACCTGTGACAGACACACATAAGATAAGCAGGCTTAAGGTGCTACGGGCTCCTTTTGCAGGATCAGGTTAGCTTATTAGCTCCATCATTCCAATTTTTTGAAACCTGGACTAATAATGTGTCTTTTATCACTATCATGGCCCAAGGTGTGACTGCTTTACGTGTTCCCTTGAAATGTGGAGGAGCGAGTTTAGGGCCACACAAGAACACGTGATACTGGAGCTGATCTGTTTAATGTCATTTCATTTTCACATAAATCCAGAGATGTAATGGTAAATAATCACTGTTAGACATTTCCAACAGTGTTTAAAGTGCTCATATTATACTCATTTTCAGGTTCATAATTGTATTTAGAGGTTGTACCAGAGTAGGTTTATGTGGTTTAATTTTCAGAAAACACCATATTTTTGTTGTACTGCACGTTGCTGCAGCTCCTCTTTTCACCCTGTGTGTTGAGCTCTCTGTTTTAGCTACAGAGTGTGACATCTCGCACATGCGCAGTAGCTAGGTAAGGACTACTAGCCAGTCAGAAGCAGAGTATGAGGGCGTGCCCTGAGAGTACCTAGGTAAGGACTACTAGCCAGTCAGAAGCAGAGTATGAGGGCGTGCCCTGACAGTAGCTAGGTAAGGACTACTAGCCAGTCAGAAGCAGAGTATGAGGGCGTGCCCTGACAGTACCTAGGTAAGGACTACTAGCCAGTCAGAAGCAGAGTATGAGGGCGTGCCCTGACAGTACCTAGGTAAGGACTACTAGCCAGTCAGAAGCAGAGTATGAGGGCGTGCCCTGACAATACCTAGGTAAGGACTACTAGCCAGTCAGAAGCAGAGTATGAGGGCGTGCCCTGACAGTAGCTAGGTAAGGACTACTAGCCAGTCAGAAGCAGAGTATGAGGGCGTGCCCTGACAGTAGCTAGGTAAGGACTACTAGCCAGTCAGAAGCAGAGTATGAGGATGTGCCCTGAGAGTACCTAGATAAGGACTACTAGCCAGTCAGAAGCAGAGTATGAGGGCGTGCCCTGACAGTACCTAGGTAAGGACTACTAGCCAGTCAGAAGCAGAGTATGAGGGCGTGCCACGCCAGCAGCTAGGCGAACATTATAACGTGTGTTACAAAGTGACCACGTTTGTCTCTGAAGTAAAGGCTGGACTACAACAGAGCTGTTTGGAGCAGTTTGTGAACAGTGTTTTCTGTTGGAGATGGTAACTCCTTTTGGGGTGGACTTTGGGCGTTTTCACTTTGTAAACCTATAACATGCACAAACAAGATATATAACACAATAAAGGAAAGGGAAAAAGGCAAAAAGCATAATATAAGCACTTTAAGGTAACTTACCGTTATTCAAATTTACAGTACCTAACCGGATATTTCTTTTACAGTAACACTTAGTTACTGTAATTGTTTATTACAGTTACTCATACATTCATTTACATTCTTGCAACACCTCCACACCAACACAAACACTTAAACAAAGTGCTATTTTCAGTCTGGATGCTCGCAAAGTTGTCATTACGCGGAATATTTTGTCTTTGTGTTAAAGGATAAGGTTGATGTTATTGCGACATTTTCTTCATTTTAAAAAATTCAATGAAAAGACCCAAACCAACGATGGGGTATTCCGTCTCTTTATACCGTTTGTGACTCTAAGCTACAAGCCCATTGGTTCCTACTGAAGACGTTAAGCTTAAAAAAACAGCTCACAAATATATATACAGTGAGGAAAATAAGTATTTGCACCCTGCTATTTTGCAAGTTCTCCCACTTGGAAATCATGGAGGGGTCTGAAATTGTCATCGTAGGTGCATGTCCACTGTGAGAGACATAATCTAAAAACAAAAATCCAGAAATCACAATGTATGATTTTATAACTATTTATTTGTATGATACAGCTGCAAATAAGTATTTGAACACCTGAGAAAATCAATGTTAATATTTGGTACAGTAGCCTTTGTTTGCAATTACAGAGGTCAAACGTTTCCTGTAGTTTTTCACCAGGTTTGCACACACTGCAGGAGGGAGTTTGGCCCACTCCTCCACACAGATCTTCTCTAGATCAGTCAGGTTTCTGGGCTGTCGCTGAGAAACACGGAGTTTGAGCTCCCTCCAAAGATTCTCTATTGGGTTTAGGTCTGGAGACTGGCTAGGCCACGCCAGAACCTTGATATGCTTCTTACAGAGCCACTCCTTGGTTATCCTGGCTGTGTGCTTCGGGTCATTGTCATGTTGGAAGACCCAGCCTCGACCCATCTTCAATGCTCTAACTGAGGGAAGGAGGTTGTTCCCCAAAATCTCGCAATACATGGCCCCGGTCATCCTCTCCTTAATACAGTGCAGTCGCCCTGTCCCATGTGCAGAAAAACACCCCCAAAGCATGATGCTACCACCCCCATGCTTCACAGTAAGGATGGTGTTCTTGGGATGGTACTCATCATTCTTCTTCCTCCAAACACGGTTAGTGGAATTATGACCAAAAAGTTCTATTTTGGTCTCATCTGACCACATGACTTTCTCCCATGACTCCTCTGGATCATCCAAATGGTCATTGGCAAACTTAAGACGGGCCTTGACATGTGCTGGTTTAAGCAGGGGAACCTTCCGTGCCATGCATGATTTCAAACCATGACGTCTTAGTGTATTACCAACAGTAACCTTGGAAATGGTGGTCCCAGCTCTTTTCAGGTCATTGACCAGCTCCTCCCGTGTAGTCCTGGGCTGATTTCTCACCTTTCTTAGGATCATTGAGACCCCACGAGGTGAGATCTTGCATGGAGCCCCAGTCCAAGGGAGATTGACAGTCATGTTTAGCTTCTTCCATTTTCTAATGATTGCTCCAACAGTGGACCTTTTTTCACCAAGCTGCTTGGTAATTTCCCCGTAGCCCTTTCCAGCCTTGTGGAGGTGTACAATTTTGTCTCTAGTGTCTTTGGACAGCTCTTTGGTCTTGGCCATGTTAGTAGTTGGATTCTTACTGATTGTATGGGGTGGACAGGTGTCTTTATGCAGCTAACGACCTCAAACAGGTGCATCTAATTTAGGATAATAAATGGAGTGGAGGTGGACATTTTGAAGGCAGACTAACAGGTCTTTGAGGGTCAGAATTCTAGCTGATAGACAGGTGTTGAAATACTTATTTGCAGCTGTATCATACAAATAAATAGTTAAAAAAATCATACATTGTGATTTCTGGATTTTTGTTTATAGATTATGTCTCTCACAGTGGACATGCACCTATGATGACAATTTCAGACCCCTCCATGATTTCCAAGTGGGAGAACTTGCAAAATAGCAGGCTGTTCAAATACTTATTTTCCTCACTGTATATACATCTTCATTTAAAAAAGGTTCAGTAATATGCACTGTTTCTATTGAAAAAAAAAAGTAGCTGTTAGAATAATGATATTATCAAATGATAGACAGGTCCACTGAAGATATATTAAAGTTCATTTTACTTGAGAACCCAACAAGGAGGGAGTTTCTGCACTACAGAATAGTACAGACAATGACCTAACAAAAAGCTCTCTACAGCTGCTTTTTATAATACCAAGTGTAATGTAATAAATAATGATACAGAGTTGATGTCGTCAATTGTTATCTTGTCAGAGTCGATGACATCTCCCCTCTCTGGTCTGGGAGGGCATGTATACCCTACTAACCCCTAACACACCATACTTAGACAAGGACAAAACGGTGGCTCCCATGTTATCTTGTGAGTTCAAGCAGTGTTTTGGTTTCTTAACAATATCCGCACACATCCACAATTAATTTAACAGAGAGAGAGAGAATATAATATTATTCTATGCAAAGAGTTTAACAAATAACAAGAGGGAAAATATGTATCATAATTTCCCTAACAGCAGCCTAATAAACTGAACTAAACTCAACCTCTCAGTGTGAAGTCGTTCGGATGAACGGTTGTCCGTAAAATCGAAGGACAGACAGACAGACAAACAGACTTCTTCCATTTCAGTTAGAAATGTTGTTTTGCTGCTGTAACTGTATTCTGCAAATGGAATATATGGTTACATTTACTTTAGATTGGCTCTGATCAAAGAGAGAGACAAATAATCAAAACAGTTTGAGCTCTGTTTGACTGGGAGCACTTTGTGGTGCTGTTGAAACTATCAGCGATCAATTCATTGCTGCAGAAGTGCAGACAGCAGACAGGTCAACAGAGAGCTGTTGCTATTTGCATTGAGAACACATTCATGCCTGCACTGTGCTGATAACAGGCTCTCTGTGCAGAGACGGCAGCCGCATGATGTAATCCACGTTTTCCTACTTTTACAGCCACTTGCCTGTGATGTAAGTAACGTTTCTGCACTGTCCTGGTGCAAACAGGCCTTCTCTTTGTCTTATTCTCGTATTCGAACACACACACACACACACACACACACACACATACACACACACACACACACACACACACACACACACACACACACACAGTGAAACACATGACAGGGAGACGTTGTTCTTTATCGTCAGCAGCCCGAGTCCTTCAGCACGACACATTTACACATTGTCAGAGCAATAATCTCGACCTCACATCACCGCCAGCCAGCACATACAGTATCTGAATTCATTCAAAGCTCTTAGCACCCATAGAAATCCTTGAATGCTCCACACATGTTTTCTCCCACTGCATGAGGTTTCAGTAGTCAGATGGACATTTAAAAATCCTGGACATCCTCCAGGGTTTGGATAATTTATTATCAAGGGGAGATACTGCAGATGAAGAGGGAAAATATAGATGTTTGAATCCGACAATGGCTCTTGCGATCCCCCTCTCTCTCCCCTATCCTGTCTTCAAGCTATCCTATCAAATAAAGGCCATAAAAGCCCAGAACATAATCTTTAAAAATATATATATGCAAATGAGGCTTCATCTTGTTAAATATGCACTGTGCATATATTTCCAGAACAGAAATGTGTACTTTGGATAAAGTCAGGTCTTATTTCATTTTACTGAGAGTCAAAAGTTATACAGAGGGAATTTCTGGATATCACTCCATAAAAAAGTTAGGCATACAATGGTATAGGTATAAAATGTTACATAAAGAATGATATATGAACAAACTCCTCCTTCAGAAAACCTTTAGAATATAGATAGGAATGAAAGTGGAAAGTTTGGTGTCTACTGAAGTGGAGATGTCTGGCTCAAAACTCTTATTTAGAAACCTTTAAAGATATGTATATTGTTTTTTATTGAAAAACTCCATACATTTTGCAAGACACTACAGGTGAACAGGGTAAAACATTGAACAAACTCCCCTAGAGTGTATCGAGACCAAATCATCACCAAGACCAGAGTGTATCGAGACCAAGTTATCACCAAGACCAGAGTGTATCGAGACCAAGTCATCACCAAGACCAGAGTGTATCGAGACCAAGTCATCACCAAGACCAGAGTGTATCGAGACCGAGTCATCACCAAGACCAGAGTGCATCGAGACCAAGTCATCACCAAGACCAGAGTGTATCGAGACCGAGTCATCACCAAGACCAGAGTGTATCGAGACCGAGTCATCACCAAGACCAGAGTGTATCGAGACCAAGTCATCACCAAGACCAGAGTGTATCCAGACCAAGTCATCACCAAGACCAGAGTGTATCCAGACCAAGTCATCACCAAGACCAGAGTGTATCCAGACCGAGTCATCACCAAGACCAGAGTGTATCGAGACCAAGTCATCACCAAGACCAGAGTGTATCCAGACCAAGTCATCACCAAGACCAGTGTATCGAGACCGAGTCATCACCAAGACCAGAGTGTATCGAGATTGAGTTAAGACCAAGACCAGAGTGTATCGAGATTCAGTTAAGACCAAGACCAGAGTGTATCGAGATTGAGTCAAGACCAAGACCAGAGTGTATTGAGACAAAGTCAAGACCAAGACCAGAGTGTATTGAGACAAAGTCAAGACCAAGACCAGAGTGTATCCAGACTGAGTCAACACCAAGACCAGAGTGTATCCAGACTGAGTCAACACCAAGACCAGAGTGTATCCAGACTGAGTCATCACCAAGACCAGAGCATATCCAGGCCGAGTCATCACCAAGACCAGAGTGTATTGAGACAGATTCAAGACCAAGACCAGAGTGTATCCAGATCGAGTCATCACCAAGACCAGAGTGTATCCAGACCGAGTCATCACCAAGACCAGAGTGTATCGAGACCGAGTCATCACCAAGACCAGAGTGTATCCAGACCGAGTCAAGACCAAGACTTTGAGGGGTTGAGACTGAATCAAGACCAAGACCAGACCAGTGCCAGACAGCCAGAGCTTCTCCTTTGACCTACATTAGTTTTGGGAGTGTGTGTTAAGGGGGGCGGGTAGAGGGCGTTAACAGTTAACACATTTCAAACTAGAAATGAGTGAAGTTGCATTTGAAGCAGGAAGTTTTACATCCAATCACAGTACATCTAAAGTGCAACCGATGCAATGTATGTGGACTTCTAGCTGTAGGCTAATTTACGGTCCTTGTCCCTGGTTAGGCTGAAGAAGAAAAAGAAGAGGGGGGTAGATTGTCAGCACTACAGGTAAAATACACACACATTTATTATGTTCAGAGGATCCAAAAAACAGTTTTTTTTCAGTATCTTTCTGAATGGCCTGAGGTGAGGTATGGTAGCTGTACTGGCTGAGTGCCAGTGGAAGCATTGCGCAACTGTAAGCACAGAAAACCAAACATCCAAACATGCATGTATGCAGTCAGGCATGCAGACAGTCCAGACAGAGAGCAAACTGTCGTGAACAGCTTTGAAGACAGTAAAGAGGAACCAAAGTCATATGGCTTTGTTTGGGGTGGGATTAGTTTTTTCTTCCTTTAAAGTTCCTGATTGGTCCGTTTAAAGGCAAGTATTTCAATTCTGCAAAAAGGAGTATGTGACGCGAGACGTGCGTCAACTTAAATAAAACAATGATTTAAATATGATTTAACTAAAACGCATCATTTTTTTCACAAAAAACAATACTACATACCTTAAATGCAGTGGTAGAATGTAACTAAGTACATTTACTCAAGCA
This sequence comes from Zingel zingel, assembly GCA_023566125.1. Classification (NCBI taxonomy): domain Eukaryota; kingdom Metazoa; phylum Chordata; class Actinopteri; order Perciformes; family Percidae; genus Zingel; species Zingel zingel. The sequence goes on along the minus strand of CM042336.1, from coordinate 5,694,470 downwards.
CTGTACTTAAGTACAACTGTTGAGGTTCTTGTACTTTACTTGAGTCTTTTCTTTTCTTTTCACTTTCTACTTCTACTCTGCTACATTTCAGAGAGAAATATTGTACTTTTTACTCCACTACATTCATCTGTTACAGCTTTAGTTACTAGTTACTTTACAAATGAAGATTTTTGCACACAAAACACATGTAGTTTATAAAATAGAAGTTTAATTCTAAAGTAAACTAAAAAGCCAACAATATAACGGCCTACAAGTCCAGCTGAGATGATTAGACCATTAAACACACAACTGTTTGGATCCTTTACACTTTCTACAATGGGAGGCTTTATCTGCATTGAGGATTTTTACTTTTAATACTTTAAGTACATTTTCCTGATGATAAGCAACATTTTCAATGCAGGACTTTTACTTGTAACAGAGTTTTTTTTACATTGTGGCATTAGTACTTTTACTTAAGTAAAGGATCTGAATACTTCTTCCACAACTGCTTAAATCACAAATTGTGATTCTAATAACCTCAGACGGAATGACCAAATAAGGCCACCTATGGTTAGCATAATCTGATATTTTCTCCCATTCTGAACTGCACAAGTACTATTATTCCAAAACGTGCATATTTCTCTATGTAGCATATATAACTTAAAGAAAGTAACATGTACATGTTTTAGATTGTTTTCCCCCTTAAAACTGTAACTTTTGGAACATAGCTGAAGTCTTTACCTGCTACAGTATAAGTGCAACAAGCTTTAGTAAATCTAAGCTAAAACTAATTGTTTTTTGGAAAGGATTTACACACAGTAGTCACAGATTTACATACAGCTGGTAAAACCCAATCCTGGAACTTGAACTAATTCTGATAAGGCATTGGGATTACATTAAATCATGCACATTACACTTTTCCTTATTATCATTCGTCACTGCAAGCAGGGCTTTAAATTGACACCCGCCAAATGCCGGTAAAAATGAACTCCTTGGCTGGTATGACATTGTAAAGTTACGAGCCTCTTTGGTGATGAATGAAGCGAAACGTCCGTTTAAATCGTCAGGCTGCAGAAAAAAATCTGAGAAGTCAGTTTGCACATTGGTCTGTTTTCTGGCAAGAAATGTGGTGCGTGTTTTGGCTTGCAAACGAACAGAACTGCACAAAACAAACCAGAGGAGCTGAAATAAAGTAGTAAAGTTGGTTAGGAAAAAAAAAAAAAAAGTGGAGTAAGCATATTTATTTATTTATCACAATTTGTTACCTCCAAATGTGCAATATGTCATTTCTATTCATCTGTACATCTGTGTTTATATATTGTCTGTTTATATAAGGGTGTTTATTGTGTAAATATGTTTGTTTTATTACTATTATAACTAATTCTATTTTTTCTATCTTTATGTATTTTTTTCTCCTATGTCTAGGCTACTTAATGTGTACTTGTGTTATTCTGATGTGTGTACATTTCTTTCTTTTGAGCTGCTGTAACATTAATAAGTCTTATGATTAATAAAGTCTATCTTATCTTATCTTAAATGTTTATATTTTATCTATCAGCCATCAACCCAAAATCATATTTTTTTTAAAGAAACATGGATGCTTAACTGTATTCAGTGCCACTCATAATCTGTTTTATTTTCCCTGGGGGAAAAAATTGTCTAGTGGAAAATCTGATTGGCTGGTGATTAAAACGTGTGATTCATTTAAAGCCCTGACTGCAGGTGTGTCCCAGATGAATTAACAAAAAAAAAAAAACAGACACATGAGCTGAAGTGCTCTTGAGGCCCTCTCATTAACTGGCCCTTGTGGGCAAAGCAGAAAAAAATGGGATGTCAGCTTTGATTGACAATGTGAAATTGCTTATACGGTTGTTCAAGGACACAGACAATGCTATAAGTAGGCGTGTACAGTACACCACATGTCTATAGTTATCTAGCTTGTGAGCCGGGACTAATATAGGAATCACCTCAGTGACCCACCCTGCGCGTGATAACCAGCTTCACCTCACGCAGCACTGTGAACTCGCTGTCAAGGTGCATGTAAGCCACACCAAAGCTTTGTGGGACACATTTCTCTTTCACAACCTTGCAGTGAAATCCCCCAGAGAGGCCTCTTACCCAACCCCTTACCCAATCTCCCTAACCCCCTTTCCTGGGAGAGGATTACGGGGCATCTTTTAACTGTGCCATCTGCTCCAAATTGACTTTCGGTTAGCACTGGCAAACAAGAAAGCTGTCAGCGCAAAGAGCAGTGCAGATTTAAGGTGCCGCTCGTGGCTGGGAGGGATGGGGGGGTTGGTTAGGTGTGGGTGGGGGGGACGTGGATGAAGAGGATATGTCCCCCCCACCCCAATATTTAGAAGAGGTAGATTTGTCCCTCTCAAAAAATGTGAAAGACAGCCCACTCCCCAAAAGAGGTAAAAACAACCGTTGAGGGGCTTAAAACGTGTATGGAAAACAAGTGTGATTTCTTGTGATTTCATGTCTTTTATGTAGATGTAAACTTTGGAGCTTATGGCTTGAACAAAGTCTCATTCTCTTATAGATTTGTTGTTGCGATGTACTTTGTACGTGATGTCTTCATAGCCATCCCGAAACACACGTGATGTTTTGAATATGAAGAAAGTTTGGAACAATACAGAAGAATAATTATTTCCTTTACCCTAAAAAAAAAAAAGACATTTGCCCATAACTTGATTCACAAAAGGCTCAAATTGTTGCATAAAAAGTCACCAGAATGCAGGGAGTGAAGTGTTTGACTCTCCAAATTTTCTGGAGGAAGGCCCCCAGACCCCCCAGTGTTGAAACAAAACCTACGCCTTTGCTATCAGTGACAGGATGACGGTGAGAAAAAAAAACACGCAACTTTTCCCATCGATCAGGCCTCGGTGTTACAGAGGGTCAATTTGTGTTTGGCCTTGGGCTGCAGTGTTCTGGCTTCAGATAAAGATCACAAGCAGAAGTCAATATTAGTCTATTGACTGGCCCTGAGGGACCCTGGGACCTGTAGTAAAATGACAGATATTATACCATGTCCGCTGTTAGATACACACTCTGTCCCTCACTCACAATAAACATACACACCCCCCTCACACACACTTCTACACTGCCGTTTCTTTTGTTTTGGCTCTCACGTGCACAGCCTCCGCACACATCATGTCCTGACCTCTTTTGGTGCAAACAGCTGGCCAATAGGCCTTGACTCATCTCGTCCCATAGGTCTTAACCCCAGGGGCCAGAGTGCACATGAAGTGTGCCACACTATGGACCCTTGATCGGGACAAGTGGTAAACACACACACACACACACACACACACACACACACACACACACAGTGGTTAGTGACAACGTAGAGGCTTTGAGAGGCAGAAATAAGTCGCTGGTTAAGGTTACAGGATCTCACTCACTGTACAACGTTTGCTCTTGAGGAGTAGTGGCGCTATAAAAAGTAGGCCTACTAGCAATGGTAACTGCACAGTTGTAGTAATAAGGAGTTATTGGTACAGCTATAGGAGCAGTACTGATATTAGTGATGGTAATGTGTCTCTGTTTAAACCAAACACTGGTTCATAATAAAGACGGCCCGTGATACTAAATTAGTAAAAACAAGCAATACCTTGGAAAGGACATCTGCACCTGCCTGATATATAACAGCTATCTACATTTAAATAAAAACAAATGAATCTAAAATCCGTTTTGGTTGCTTTGTCAAAACTATAACTGAAAAAGGAAGACCAAGGACAATAATTATCGGTTCATGCAAGAGGTCAAAAACTCAAAGCTATAGTCATACAAATGAAATTTGATTCCTGTTGTGGTTTCATTTATAAATATTGTGGATTATGTTGTGGCAAGGTGTGTGTAATAAAGCAAAATGGACATTATATGAAAATACCATCATAAACACATTGTAGAGTAATTAATGACACAGTAAATAAACTATTTTGATCAACTATAACGATATTATACCATACCATAGTATTGTGTATACTGTGCTTCTAGACATAACATAGTGCTAAGACAAGAGTTATTAAGTTGGTGTTTTTGTTTTTATTTTTTTTAATAATTCCTACAAGTTAAACCCAAAGGAGAAGAATGAATCGCTTATTTAATTTTTAGTTCTGAGTGTTAATTTGCGCAATGTCATTCATCATATGACTTAAGTTTGAAGAGTACTAGTTGGGCTTCTGATGCAATACCCTAGCGGAGGAATCAAACCTGAATAGGACAGGGGAGGTTTGCCTTGTTGCCTAGATACGAACGCGGATGGTGGCGCATTTAGGAGTCCTTCTCTGAATGAAACTGGCTTTTCGGTAGCGGACATTGTGGTTCTGGATGTAACTGTCATCGAGGAATGACCTTCCTCCTGCTTGAGCCGGAATGTCGCCGTTTTCCTAGACGCTGTTGAAGAAGCACTGGATGTGAAAACAGCGCCATTTCTGTCGGCGTCCATGATACGCGATGCTACCGCAGCGGATTCCAGAGCTCGAGCTCGGAACGGCAGCGGAAGAGAAATAGCCGCTCCTCTTTCGCTGCTCCTCTTTACTTCAGCCCGCGGCAGGTTTGTAACCAACTGGGAGTTTTCTTGTCAAACTGTGGTGTTTTTGTCCCTGTTAAGTGTTCCTTGTTTAGTCAGTTTACTCTTTCGCTGTATGACGATATGGCGTACATTTTTGAAGGGAAAACGTCTGACAGTCCTCCGGTAGCCCGCCGGGGCAGCCGCTCCTCCTCCTCCTCGGTTACAACAACAAACGTACGTGAAAGCTAACGTTAGTTTAAATCTGAATCGCACATCTCTACAATATTGTGTTGACTCTTGGCCATTTTGGGTGCTACGTTTCCGACTGAAAGTTTAGACTTGGCCTAACGTTAGCGTGTTGCTGTTTGCTAGTTAACTATTTAATGGAGAACTGTCAGGGCTCTAATGTCACTCTGCAGCCTCCGTTCACTGTCCGACATATAACACCAACTTAACGTTAACGTTGGCTGGGTAGCCTTTGCGGGACGGGGAGAGATCGTGATTAGCGTTAAATTAATTCACGCTAGGCTGCAATGTAACGTTCTTGTCTCACCTGAATGATGAACGTTAGGTAAACGTAAAAATAATAAGCTGCCTATTGACAGGAGACGAGCAGCTCTCGGTAGCTAGCTAACTTGGCTAGCTAGCTCATTGGCTAACGTTAAAGGTCGGTGGTCCAGCTAACCTTGCCATTTGACTGCAAAGTGACGCTAGCTAGCTAACACATCAATACCACAAGTCGGTACAACGTTACTTGACACTTCAGCCGTTACCAAATCACCAATGGCATTAATGCTTCATCTTAAATATCGTTCCTGGCTGTTCTGTAGCTAGTTGCATTGCCGCACTCGATAGCCCAGCAATGTAACATTAATGTCAGTAAACCATAACGTTAAACATTTGCACAACGTTACAATGCACCCGAAGTAGGCTAAAGTATGTAACTCTTGGTAACACGGCACAAACTGCACTTATGTTATTTTCCATGTCAGAGAAATTGCCATAAGAAATGGGTTGTAGGATAAAGTTGGTTTGTGGGCAGGGCAGTCGAGAGCTAGCCGGCCGGGGCTAGTGTGCATACAAGAAACCGCTGGGTTGTAGACACTGGTCAGCCATGTTTAGCAATTATCGATGAAGCTAGCTAACATTTTAGCTGTTGTGTATCTGTATTTATTTAACTGGCATAGTCATTCCACGAAAGGGTGATGCCTGCTGAAATAATATGGTTGCATATTATCTTGCATAATATCTTGCCCTTTTGACGTATCTAATGGGTAAAACCTAGAATATCCTACTGTTGAGTGACGACCAGGCCAGCCAATCAAATCGGCGCAGCCTCCATTTGCTCCTCACGTCCGTCCCCTAATCCGCTGCTGCTATGTGAAACACATGCACTTGACAGCCACACAGTCATTCTAACTGGAGTTTGCTTGTTTGTTATTGACACAAATCTAGGAGATATTTGGTTGTATTACTCACAATTGAAACTATACAGCTGTTATTTTGTGATTTGTAATGAAGGGAATACTAAGCAAAGTGGTGCTTCCTGTTTTTATAAAGCCTTGTATCAGGTGTTTTAAAAGTACGTGGTCATGGCCACTTCTCATTTAGTTCTTGTGTTACATCACATTTGCGTAACAGGCGGGTCATAAGGGGTCATTACACATACAAACTTGAAAAACTCTGTTTGAGGTACTTTCACATTAACGAGAGAGGTCACTTTGTAGTAAATGTGCTGTATTTTGAAGAAATTGCACATTACTTCAACATGTTAATCACTTTTAAATAGGTCTTATCACAATAACGTGTCATGGTTGCGAGTGCTGTTGGCATTATTTAAAGAGCTCGTGCTCTCTCAGGAGCCCACTAGCTTGCTAGTAATCAAGGTTATTCACAGTCAGGCTACATCCTTTGGGAGAAAGACCACAACTTATATGCTGTGTGGTAGGATCCGTTATAACATTTGTCTCCCTGTTTCTTTCCCATTTTAAAATCAAAGAAATGCATTTATTTTGCTGTTTGGCTCTGTGCTGTGGTTATGTGTAAGGTCTTTGACCATATTTGTGCTTGCATTCAATATTGAAAATATTTATTTATGAGAAACCGATGCATGTTTTTTTTTCTCTGTTTCAGGTTGTGCCGGTGAAGTAAGACGTAGCCCCAAAATGGACCCCTCCGACTGAGACGCAAACACATTCTGTGTTTTGCTCAGCAGCTGAGATCTATCAGCAGCATAAGCCATGCCTGACGATTAAAATCCCCCGTTTGCTCAAAGCAATAATAAAAAAACAAACATCCTACATGTCTCCCCATGTAGAGCCCCTTCAGTGCGTCCTGCTGGAGTGACTGTCCTCTCTTCCCAAGGTTCTGCTTCGTCCTCTCTCTGTACCCTTCTCCACCAACCACCCTCCAGTCACTACCCATCACAATGCTGCTCCACCTGAGAATGGCCAACACCTGAGGTCCCATGCGTCCAGTGAGCACCGATTCAGACGGTCCTGCTCCTCCTGAAAACCTCTCTTGCCCCTACCCCCTCGTGGGCCCCCTGCCTGCCTCAGAGATGTCCCTGCTCCAGTCGCTGGGTCCAGTACAAAGCTGGCTCTGCCAGGAGCTTGAGAAGTGCGGGATTGATGCCATGATTTACACCCGCTACGTCCTCAGCCTTCTCCTGCATGACAGTTACGACTATGACCTGCAGGACCAGGTGGGCTCCCACAACCTTAATGAAATATTTGTAGTCAAAGTCAAAACGCTTACAAAGTTTTTGTTTGTCATTGTTAGGGTTAGTGTTTTGCATTGTCAAATGAGTAGGCAGTGGGCTTTATACAGGAAGGGAAGTAAGTGTGTAAATATAATGGCCTAGGTAGAGGAAAACATCAATTTGGCAGGAGAGGTTAGCAATGGGGCTTTTCTTTCACATCATGGTACTTCTACCACTGACTAATTCCTCCTTTTTGATTCTTGTCATTTGTCATTACAGTCATTGATATGCAGTTTGCTGTGTTAGTGTGCTAATTTCTTCTATAGAAATGTTTAGAGTGTAATGTAAATGTGTAATGTTTCTCTGCTTTAAAAAGGTTGTTTTGTCTTTTTGTGAGTGACTTTTCTTGGTATGTGTTAAAGGAAAATGACATCTTCTTGGGCTGGGAGAAGGGAACTGGGAAGAAATGGGGCAAGAGTAAGAAGAAAGGAGGGACCGACTTGAGTCTTGAGGAAATGAAGAAGCAAGCTGCTGTGCAATGCCTCCGCTCTGCATCTGATGAAGTAAGCAGCATTATCACTCAAGATGGCTGTTGTAATCCTGTGATTTTCATGATTTATGAGGATGGTTTTTAATCGAGTTATGCTTTATTTTTCTGTAGTGTAAAATGATAATTAACTTGAATCACTATGGCTTTGTAATAATAATGCAAACAAGTCATTAGTAATGCATTGAAGGAGTAACTCTTTGACCTGCCTCGTCTTATATGAAACTTTTGAATGAAAATAATTCTGAATACAGAAGGCATGTCAGAAATGTTAGTATTCGTTGTTGTATGTTAAGGTGCAGTCATGCAGATAATAATTGCATAAATCACAGTGAATAGACACTGAATGAAGCTATGTCAATGTGGGTGGCTAAAGCATTGAACAAGGGAAGATCTTCATTGTACATGCATTGTCAGCTCATGTGGCTTGGTGGCCACACCTTCAATTAGTTGTCACTGAAAAGGTAGTCTATATCTTTGACGTTCCACTTCCGGTATTGCTCTGTTGCCGCGGGAAAGTCTGCCGGATTTCACCCATTTAGGCCAGATATCTTTTGCCTTGGGTTTCCTTTGTGTTAGCCTTCTAAACTCCGGTGGATTTATAAGGACTATGGTTAACCTTCTCTCAGATCAAGTAAATCCAGACCGCTAGCTAGACTAATCTGTCCAATCTTTGGATTTTTCTGTCGCACGACTAAAACAACTTTTTTTTATTTTTGGGCATTTCTGCCTTTATTTGATATGAAAGAGGAGTGAGAGGGGGAAGACATGCAGGAAACCTGTCACAGGTTGGACTCCTGGACCTCTGCACATGTGCGCCTGCTCTACCAACCGAGCCAACCACACTAAAACAACTTTTAACAAGTTCCTTCCGAGCCTATTTTGCAGCGGCACCGCAGCTTTTCTCCGGTGATTAGCACCATCCAAGGTGATTGTGATTGGTTTAGGTTTAAAGAAATGCTAATAAACAAATGATGTCATATGCTCATTTGCACACATTCGTGTAGGAAAAGATTACCCAAAGCCTTATATTAACCATATAATCACAAACTCACTGCAGAGACATTGTTTAGCCTATTTTAATTAAGTAAAAAAAAACTAAAATCCTAAAGGTTTAGTGCATAGCCCCAATGAGATATTCAAAGTAATGACCCCACTGTCGGTGCATCCACATGACGCAAGTAAATGAAATAGCAATAATTCCTACTCCTAATACATTATAAAATCCATTGCTAACCTTTTCAAGAGCAGCGTGTCCGACCTTAGTCCCTTTTTTTTCCTCCAGCTTCTTCCAACTAGGAAAAGCCACACCAATGGTTATCCGTGTTTGTCTTCGCTGTCGGTCAATTTCTTTTTTTGGATTTGGTCAATTTCTTTTTTGGATTTTAGTCCTGCTGAACGTGTAGGTCTTTTCTTAGCAGTACAATCACTGACTGAAACATTTTGTGGGCCCTTCTTCGGGGCTTCACTTGGGACCCCATTTGTTCAGGTCCTATCCCTAAAGGTGTGGACACACCGAGCCGATGATCGGCCGTCGGACAGTCTGGCGAGGTCAGTGACTCGAGTCTGTTCGGTGTGTTCCATGCCGTTGTCCTTCATTTTGGACGATTTGACATGTATAATCGGCGGGGTGGGCACTGCCGGCAGTCGGACTCAAATGACCCATCTGATTGGTGGAGTGCTAACCCGGAAACGGGGAGCAGAATGAGCGTGACTAGAGTCTCTCAAAATCTGACGAAAATCTTTTAAACTGACCTTTGTTGATCTGAAATGAAGACAGATTCAACAACTGCACGGCCTATTTCTCGCTTAAAATGTTTTCAGAAACACGTTTCGGTGAACTATTTTAGTACAACATGAGATCGTATTCTGAACGAGCCACCATGACAGTCTGGCTTTGAATTTCCGGAGAAACCAGACCCACGTGACGCGTTTGTCCAGTCAGCTGCCGGTTTTCATTTTTGGGCGACAATACAGATTAGCGCCGCCTGCTGTTATGCAGACGTATTAGGTCTCGTCGCTTTGGTGTGTTCCGAGGCATTTTTTTGACCAATTTAGGGAGACTGATCAGCCCAACTGCCTTTTCTGCTGACGTTTGGCCGTCTGCTCAGTGTGTCCACACCTTAAGCTGTGTAATGGCAGGGAGAGCCCTGCCTTGGTATAAAACAATGCCATCCTCACTTAAAATGTGTGACATTCGAAGGAGTGTCATTTGCATGTAAGCATATTCATTTGATTCTATACCTATGACTCAAAAAAGCTACAGATAGATTTACAGTACTTAAACTTTCTTCAATGGCCTGCAGTAGTAAGGGAGGTGTGATTTAGTTGAGAATGACACAACATAAAGCTGGAGGGAGGGTAGGGGGAAGGGTCTGCAAGGCAAGAGGAGGAGTGTTTAGCTCCTCTCTGGGGACTGGATTCTGCAGTCTATTTTTTAACCAGTATACACTGCACAGGATTGCAGCAGTGAGCGGCAGAGTCGGTCGGCTGTCAGCTGACCGGCATTAGCACAATGATGCAAGAGGAAACGCAGGGCAGGAGAAAACTTTGCTCTGCTTTTCATGAAGTGGCATGGTAAGGAATATTATTTTCCAGAAGAGTGATCAAGAAATGAGTGAGCTAAAGTGTTTGTCAGGACTGGTACTCAGGAGCAGCTATGTTGTGATTTTTATTTAATTTTTTTTAGGCCAATTGCTTCGACAGTGCCTTCCTGATCTAAGCTTGCGTTTGAACATTGTTGTTTTGTTAATTTCAAACCCTTGTTTATGTTTTTACGCATCATATTGCTCAATGTGAGAAGGCAATAAGCGAAACAGGATGTGTAGTAAATGTCCGGTGTCTTAGGACACAGTGAGGTAATCACTTGTGCTGTTGCTTAGCCCCCTTTTTTTTTTTTTTTTTTTAAAAGCATTTCTGCACCATAGCTAAATATAGGACCGTCATGGCAGAGCATGCCTAAGCTCAGCTGGTTTGACTTGTGTCACATTAAGGGTCAATGTAGCTTTTAGAAACTCTGCATTCTTACCCAAGACTACTGGGTCATGTTGTTTTAAGGTACAAAAAAGAAATGATTGTTTTGTGTACGTCATGGCTTGATTTTATACAGATTCTAAAGCAGGTATTCAGTGTCCCACTTAAAATACCTGGGTAGGATTTTGTTAAGTAGTTAACTAATCCCTATAATATAATATATCACTACAATGTAGTTCCAGTAGTACTCTACCATGATATTGACATTGTCATCAGTCATTCCTGTTCTACAGTACCGGTAAGATGTGCCATTTGATTAAATATTTTGACAGTCTTCAGATGTGTAACAGTGTTTTTCGCTCACGTTGCTGGGCATGCAACTTTTGCCAAATATGTTTGTATGTTGAAATGTGCTCACACCAATTCAAACTATTGTTCAAGCTCAAAGTTTTGTCACATTCACAAGTATACAAATACATCATGTAATGAAATTTCTATCTGCTGTTCACAATATTTAGTTTGAGTTCTCAAAAATCTGTGTCTGTTTTTCTCATTTGTGTAGAACTCTGGAATTGAGAGCCTGGTTGAAGAGCTTTGCTCTAAACTAAAGGACATCCAAAACAAACAGAAAGGTTTGATTGAAGACTGTTATTATCATTTAGAATATTTTTTTTTTTTTTTTATGAAAAAAAATGAAATGAAATAATAATTGCTCTAATAAATTGTCTTAATGTGCTTTTTACAGAGGAAAAACAGATTCAAAAGAAATCTGATGGCTCTCAGTCTCCGGAGCGAGCTGAGTCCCCCTCTTCAAAGGACCAGGTGGAAATGTAAGCTACATCATGTATATTGTGGACCTATGAATATGCGTATTTACAAAAAGTGGCTGCAGAACACAACCTGTGCATTTGTTTATTTGAACTCTGCTGCTATGAATGGATTTAAATCAAGTTTTCTCTCGGTCTGTTTTGACTGCAGGTATTATGAAGCCTTTCCTCCTTTGTCAGAGAAACCTGTTTGTCTCCAAGAGATTATGACGGTGTGGAACAAAGCTAAGGCCTGCGCATATTCAAGTTCATCATCTGCAGCCCCACAGACCAGCACAGACACCTCTTCCCCAAAAGATTGCAACAGTGAAGGTGAGGCTGCGAAGGAGCGAAACCTCGAAGCATGTGGCACCATCACTACCGTGACCAACGAGAGAGGCCAGCAGCGACGAAGCAAGAGGGAGAAAGAAAATCGATACCATGGTGGTGCGGGAGCAGAGGAGAAATCTACCGTCCACTCGAAGAGACAGACGAGACACCGATCTGAGGGAAAATACAGACCCAGATCCTGGTCTTCTGGCTCTAGTGAGGCGGGCTCCAGCTCAAGTGGGAACCAGGGTGACTTGAAGTCCTCCAGAAGCAAGGCAGTTAGAATAAGGCACAAATCCAGAGAGGCTGCAAAGAATAAGAGAACACGCAACAGCGGGCAGGTGAAGCTACAGGTAAAGTTAATCGACAGAGAGGAGCGAAGAAACGCAGGAGGGAGCAGTAGCAGTGCCACTGGAGGCGCTGCCAAACAACCACAGCTTTACAAAAAGGGGAAGAGACCTCTGAAGGAGATTCGTAAAGATCCAGGCTGGAAGGAGGGGAAAGAGTCCGGAGTTGAGGCCAGAAACAAAAAGGAATACATGGAGGAGCCACTTTGGTACACTGAGCCCATCACAGAGTATTTTGTACCTTTCAGCAGCAGACAAAGCAAGCTGGAAACAAAATACCGAAACAAGGTAGACTCTCCTGATGGCTTTGCTTTGTCAGCCGACATGGAGAGGCTGCCGGAGAGAATCCAGGGAATCTGCATTGCCAATGAGAGCTACCACAGAGCTTACCTAGCAGCAGGCTCCTTTGTAGATGGGCACTTTGTGGAAGGGCCTGGCGAAGTAGAAGATGAAACTGTTGAACTCACTGGGACCTCAAGCTGCCCTCAGCCAGAGGATAGTAGAGATTTAGATGACGAGCATCTGTCTGAATTCACTCACTTCTATGAAGTTGACATTTATCAATCCATATTGGATACTAGTGCCTCAGACTCTGTACAAGAAAGCCGGATCTTGAGCATGATTCGACAAAAAAGCAAAGAGCAAAGAGACGTTGAGGCAGAATGTTGTTTAGTGTTAGATGGCCTTGAGCAGCAAGGGGAAAGTGCAATACGGGCAGACTCACAGGAAGCTTCGGGATCTATTGGATTCTTAATGGAGGATCTTGAAAACATGGCTCAAGTGTGGGGATGTTATTCGCCATCTACTTCAGAGGATATAGACGGAGAAAGCTTCGTAGGAGACTCTCCCATTCGACTCTCCCCCCTTTTCGATAGTGTTTCATTTACCCTGAGCAAACTATCTGGAAATCTGGAGGAGCCAGCTGTCCCTGAAGCCACCAGTGAACCCTCTGGTTTGAACTCATCCTGCTTCTCTCTTTTTGAGCTGCAGTATGACAGCCCCACTTTTCCCTTTTCCCGCGACTCACTCACCGTTGGTCATGAAAACAACACAGATTCTAGTAGCTGTCTTGACCCTCATCCGCATAAACAGTCTCGTTTGCTAATATGGACCAAAAATAGTGCCTTTGACGAAACTGAACACTGTTCTAACCTTTCAACACGAACTTGCAGTCCGTGGTCACATTCAGAGGAGACTCGTTCAGACAACGAGCAAGGAAATGTTCCAACGGAGGATGCTGCTCAAATTGGCAACGAAGAGATTGTTTGTATGATCCCTCCTCTCTCTGGTACATATCTGGAGGATGAAATCTTGGATTTTTTGCAAGAAGACCCTGGCCGTAAGTGTGAGGATGTCAGTATTAGTACAGCATCCAATCAGACCTTCACCAAAAAATCTAAATTGGAGTCCATTTGTGGTATAGCATTGGAAGAGGATAAGAGTGAACAGTACAGCACTGGCATGTTTTCGGACAACACAAACCAACACAGTGATGACTACAGCTCAGGGATAATAAAGGATATTTGGACTGCAATAGGAGATGACAAATCTGTAACGTCAAAGCAAGGAGCAGAAAAACCGAGCGAGGGGCTATTCTCCGACGAGTCAGGCGGTTACTGCTGCAGCTGTCTGGAAGTGCAGGCAAAGGGAGTTCCAATTCAGGGACCTCAGAAAAAAGCAGTGCAGCGCTCAGAGTATCACCTTTGGGAAGGCAAGAAAGACGAACAGGACTTAGCCAAAAACAAACTCTCCAAGGTAGATGGTGCCGGGGATTACATGACTCCGTCCAAGCCCTGGGACTTGACCTCTGACAAGGAGAGTACATCATTCATCCTAGGAGGGGTGTATGGAGAGTTGAAGACACTAAGTGGTGATAAGAATTGGGCTGTTGTGCCACCAAGTGACACCCAAGATAGCCTGCTACAGTGTGCCGCTGCAGCTGCATCTGCATCTGCATCTGCATCTGCTTCCAGCTCAGATATGCTTACCATCACTGGCACAGATGTATTCATGAACACTGGCAGCTGCTTTGCCCCTGGGCACAGGCCCCTGTGGAGGCCTCTTGTGTCCTTTGGGCAGAGTGACCAGGCCATTAAAGGAGGCGGAGATGGATTGAATAAGGGATTTTCTTTCATCTTCCATGAAGATTTGCTTGGATCTTACGGAGGCTTGCATGGTGAGGAGCAAGGTTTAGATTACCCGTTTGCATCCTTCAACCTGAACAATCCCTTCTCCCAAGTCCTCCATGTTGAGTGTTCTTTTGAGCCTGAGGACATGGCATCATTCAGTCCAGGGTTCAAGCCCAAATCTATTCTTTGCTCGGACTCTGAGAATGACGCCTTCCACCCACGAATATATGGCATCAACCGGACGCAGTACAGGGCAATTCGCATTTCCCCCAGGACTCATTTCCGACCAATATCGGCCTCAGAGTTATCTCCTGGAGGAGTGAGTGATTCTGAGGCTGAAACTGACAAAGAGGAGATGAGTTTTCCCGTCCTGGCGCCGGTGGATGTCTTTGATGATCCTCAGGCAGACCTCAAACCTCTGGAGGAGGATGCAGAATGTGAGGGCCCTTATTACGGGAAGTCAGAACTGGAATCTGGTAAATTCTTACCCAGATTAAAGAAGTCTGGCATGGAGAAGAGTGCCCAGACGTCTCTGGATTCACAGGAGGGCTCCAGTACCCTCCTGCCAATTGCTGAGCAAGAGATATGCTTAGACTGCAAAACGGCAGCAGCTGCACCCACTGCAGGTGGACAGACCGACGTCTTAGTCGGCAAGAGTCAAAAGGAGGCGTCTTCAGGAGAAAAGCAGTCCTGCTTATCTGCACCAGCAGGTCAGATCCACAAGTATGGGATTGCTTATGACTTTGTTGGAGATGTGCCAGAGGTGAGGTTTTCTTTAAATGATCTAAGAAATCAATGTATTTTGTGATCTGTGTGCTTGAGTTTTTAACAACAGTGTTGGCCTAACCACACAGCGTTTCATAACCTGCCATCAGCTGTAAAATGGGTTCCACCTGTGACGTCTCAGGCAGCGGTTTGTTAAAACACACTAACCACTTCTCATTTGTCTTGTTCAGTTCCCTCTATTAAATATAAGTGGACAGGGAGGAACTGGCAACCAGCAAGACGAGTGCTGGTGGCAGAGCACACTCTGTTCCCCCCTTTTCCCTGGATCTCAGTGTACAGGTAAACCAGTTTTCATAAACAACTTTCATTTTTTTTTTTACCATTTTACTAACATAAGGTTCTTGCAACACATCAAACCAGTGAATTTAAACGGTTAATGTTTCATTATTTTATTTCAATTTGAGAGATAGTATTACTTTGTTATAGACAAATGTGTGGGCAACAGATCCACACTGACCCTCCACTCTTCATAGATGTTAACCAGTGCTATAGCGCTATATGAACAGCACATTCAAATACTTCATGAAATGTCTTGCTGGCATTACACTGAAATATGCGACCTCCCGAGTATTATGACTCAAAAGGAGTTTCTTATGGGGGAAAAGACTGAAGGGTTGACCAAATATTGACGGGATTCTAGAGACAGACCTGTACACTACTGGCCACCAGCTTCTGCTGTAACAACCATCAAAATATGCAAACTATCTAAATAGTATCCCCATTTTTGGTTACGGCTATCAAAATCCGCTGAGGGATTTTGAGAAAAACATTGGCAATCAAGCTGAAATCCCTCATTGGGTCACAGAATCTGAACGGTCAGTTGGAAAATACAACAGATGCAGGCGGTAAAGAAATCAACAGTCAGCTGCAGCATGGATATTCACACGTACAACAATCTAACCATTCTGCCTGACTTCTTTCTCCAGGGAGCAGCAACATTTGAATACTCCAGTTTTGCAGAGGACACCTGTCATAGAGAGGATACCTTCCTCTCCTTTTGTGACTGGACCTCTACCAGCAAAGATTCAGGGTCATCTCAAAGCTGGAAAAACCTAATGTAGGCTCATTTTCTGACAGACACCCCTTCAAACAAACTCACACATAACCCTGCTGGTTTTCATTTACTAACTTAAAAACCTTGTGTGATCAACAATCAGATCAACAAAAAACGCGAGAGAAAAAATAGGAAAACTCAAAAAATATGTTCCGTCTTTGAGTGATGCAATGTGCAGACATGCATTTTAGAATGTGTTTAATTTGATTCTTCTGTACACTGGTCCTCATTCAAGTCTCACAGTTAGGTAGTAGGGACAATCTTTTGTTCTATTTTCGTCCGTTTTGTTCCCACCATTTTGCTTTTGAGCTAGGATACTGGTTGTTGGTGGTATCTGAATGGTTGTGCATGTATGTTCGTCCAGTCTCACTCCCCTTTTCCCTAGTTGAACATAATCTTGTGTGAAACGGCTGCTCTCGCATCCTCTACTTTCCATCTTGTGTTCAGAAAGATAATAGAAAGGATGCTGAGGTTTTTGAGTTGTGTAAGCATTTGAGAGTTTAATTGAAATAGTTTGTTTTGGAGGACTTTCTGAATGTGAAGTAGAGAATGTGTACAGCTTTCTTCTTTCTATCCCGAAATTCCTTGTGTGTGAAAAGTTATCATAAATGAGTCTGATTTTTGAATGGTGATAGTCATACAGAAGTTAGTAGTAGACATAGTATGGTTTGTGAGGCTAAAATAATAATTAAAAAAAATCCTCTAAAAATAAAAAAAAAACAGGAAATCAAAAGAGTTTTGTTGGAAAGAATACTAATAATCTACTTGAAATGCAATGCTGTAAAAGAATTGGGGGATAAAAAGAAAAAAAAAAAGTTTGTGTTTTGGGTTAAAACA
Source organism: Zingel zingel (assembly GCA_023566125.1). Taxonomy (NCBI): domain Eukaryota; kingdom Metazoa; phylum Chordata; class Actinopteri; order Perciformes; family Percidae; genus Zingel; species Zingel zingel. The sequence goes on along the minus strand of CM042336.1, from coordinate 5,677,462 downwards.
TCATACAAAACATGACTACAGCCATTTCTGCAGACACCTGTGTTGCAACTGAATGAAACATTTTGTTTTAATTTTTTGTAATTTCTATGGTACAGACTATTGGTGCTATAAATATGTTGAAAAACCTTTTTTTTTTTTTTTTTTTTTTTTTTTTTTGAATTTGCAGTTCCACAATATGGCTGTGATTAGTAGATGGCATAGCCTAGTTTTGTTTGTAGTCCAGACAGTCAGACTCCATGAATATCTTTTTGCGAAAATTGTGAGAAAAAAAATAAAAAATAAATAAATTCCCCGTTTAGCCTGATGTGTTACAATAATGGAACACATTATTAACACATACAAATAAGTATGTGACTTATTTGTCACATACCATGAAACTGCTTAATGTGTCTTGTTTTTTTCTTAGTTGTCAGGCCTGTAACAGCTGAAGCAGACATACGTGCAGATAATGAATCTCACGTTGCTACACATCTTTTCAGTTACTCGTCCCAAAGCAGAAAGGACAAAATCAGCATTGACTGATGGTTAACTGTCCATGCTGCTGCTAAACAAATGTCTAACAAAACAAGTGGCGGGGTGGTGGTCAAACCAAAAACATGGCATAATTACACTAAGGTACAAAATGCTTTCTTTTTTTTCCCATATGAGGTGTGTGTTTTTATTATTTTTTGGTTTACAATATATCTTGTTGAAATATTGAGTAATGTCTCACTGTTTGTGTGTTGGCAACAGAACTTGTGAAGGCACTGGTTCAGAATGAGTGCACTAGAACTTTATCTCAGAGAAACGTGAATGTATGCAGAGACATACAGTACATTCACAAAAAAAAATGTAAATGCTTAAGCGCCCCCCCCCCCCCCCCAAATTTAAAACAGCCGGAAAAAAATCAGCTATAAAACGATTGAGGTGTGGTTGGACTGGCCCTTCTTGTGACCTGTGCTGAAATTAAATGAAGTCAAAGCATCTGCAGAGAAATGCATTGTACAATTCTTATTGGAACTGTTATGAGGATAGTAGAAGGGTGACTTATTTGTCACATACCATGAAACTGAAGCACAGACAACTGAAATCATCCCTCCATTAATGGGCAATGAAAAATAGGTCAACAGTGTGAGCAGACTCTGTAATGCACTGTCGCAGGTATAGGTGTTCTATTGCGGGCATGGCTTTTGGAAAATGGCTTCCTCATTTAAAAATGCAAAGCTTGTATGTATGGTTTGTTCAATCCAATGCCACTTCATTTGGAAAAAAAACAACCCAAGTAGCTGAAGGAAAGGTACTCCAACTTCTGGGTCTTGTCACCTTTCTTCAGTCATCAGACACTCAGGAATTTTTTAATATAAGCATACTGCATAATCTACACTCAGACCTGTGACAGTGCATTGATGCATCAATGTAAAACCTTGTCTTTGATTGTAGAGCAGAAATTATTGACAGGAGTTATTTTCAAGCAAACCACAGAGGTGACTGTCATTAACTTAGAGCTATAGCTTTAGGAAAAAAAAAGAAGAACTAAGCCATTATAGATTGCATACGCAATGTGGAGGGGAGTTCAAGAGCCCTGAGAGTCCTATGCAATACCTTGGCGCATGTAAACATTCGAGAATATATGGAGAAAAAGTCATTCAGTTAATTTTTGCATGTTTACTTTTGCGTGAGGGACGCTTGAGAGAAAACAAACAAATCATTGACGGTCTCTAAAAATGCAGCATGCAAACATCACACTTGTTTTTTTTAATGTTGGATTTAAAGGCATACTATGTAACTTTCCCCTCGTCGGTACCACTATAGGTTGTCGGCTGTAGTTCCAATGAGACAACCTGTAGGGGGACCGACGAGGGGAAAGTTACATAGTATGCCTTTAACAAAATAGTTTGGTTGAATATAAAAAAAAAAAAAAAAATTAAAAAAAAAATACAAGTGAGGTTAAATAGGTGATTGAAAGGATGTTGTGAGTGTGTGAATCTGTGAGTGAATGCGTGCAAGTAATTTAGTAACAAAAAGCACTTAACATGGGAGTCGAAAGGAACGCATCCCACCTTTCTCCATTTAATTCTTCCATTTTAATAGGCCATGTTGGGGGGAAAAAGCAAACATGAATGATGAGAAAAATGCATTCAGTGAGGGTATATGCATTTGGAACGACACTGACCGGGTCGCTGAGTTTCAATTGCACCGTGGTCTGAAGAACATATCCAGCACTGAAAACTTGAGTTTTTCCTCATCTTTTCATTCCCACCTAGACGCTCCTTCACCCTCCTCCCCCCCCTTCCTCCATGTTCCTAAATCCCATCTATCCTGAGTAGAAGTGTTCTGATTTCATGTACACCCTGAGTAAATTATTTTGTTTCATTGTGGATTTTCTTAACATCTAATAAAGGAATAAACCAAACCTCAGCCTATGAATTCCCCTGTGTTTTTCTTTTTTCTTATAATTTTGAATTTAGTGTATTTTTTTTAAGTGGTGACAACTCAGACAGAAAGCAAAAGCAGCTTAACATTTGAAATCCACGACCTGATGCTAACACTAGAGGGCAGGGTGACGATGCTGTAGGAGGAACAGCCAGCTCATTTATCATATCACATATGAGGCTTTAGTTAGGATTGTCTGCTGATTTGTAATACTATTGTAATGGTAAGCTTCAAACATTTTAGGACATATCCATTTATTTTGTTGTTGTGGGTTGTCATTGAAGAATTTGTTCTATATATTGTTTGGTGCATCCAACCAAAAGGTAACCAAATATTAACATCACTTTTTCTTTTATCGGGCAATGCATGTTATTTTTTGGCCACGTTTTCTAGTATTTTATGTAACCAAAGGAATTTGGTTACATATCTGACATATCTTGGTATACTCTTTTTGAAAGTGGATATAAAATTCGATATATTTTTTGTAATCTGGCACTAATTATTGTTACACAATAAGTGAAAAAAATAAATGATTTAATACCTGGAATGAAGTTTCCTAATCACATCTGGTGTACTTTATTTTTGTTTATGTTTGTATAAAATCTAGATTGATTTGAATGGGATTAAACCGGTGGACATTAAATAATACTAATAATAATTTTGCCGCCCAATAATGTAGGCCAACATTTAGGAAGAATATTCCTAATTTCTAAGAATACAACTATTTTGAACCCTTAAAATGGAAACACAATATTATACAAATACAATATTTTTTAACATTAACGAAAGTTATAACGCATTGAAAATCTCGCGTAACCGTTCTAGTTCTGCGGAATTCACTTTTCTTTCCAAAGTCTGCAGGTTCTCAGGTTGCGGGGTCGATTATTAATGCCTTCGGTTCCAGACAGGTGAATCTATCGACGGTGAACATTCTCGACTCGATTATAACGCACTCCACGGTACAAGTTTGTTTTAAAATGGCGGCGGAAGCGTCAAAACAGGTATGAAATGTTAACGATACTGGATAAACTTGTGAAATGTGTCTGTTTAAATAACACAGGAGAAGCGGTTCCTCTCCTCTAGTGATGCCGTGAGAGCAAAAAAAAAAAAATGTCTCGCATTAGAACTTAATTTGCCTGCATTTGAGGAAGCGCTGCTAAAACCATCGAGTTGGCGTCAGCAGCAAGTGCACTACTTTACGAGCAAGTGTGGTTAGACGTGGTGTTTCTTGTTTACAGCCTCTTGTCCCCCCCCCGAGGTGAATTTATGCGTTTGTCCCGACAAATTGCCTCACACTGGTGCTGTTTGTGTGTGCTCTAAGCTGCGTTGAGGAGAAAGGGAGGTAGGGTGGTGCAGCAGCAGTCACAGCATCATCATGCACCGCTCCAGCCGGCGGCAACCTGCCTCTCACCTGTAGCATCAACCGGCAACATGGCGAACACGAGACACGGTACCCAGGACCGGAGAGACAGCCGCTGTGGTAGGTAACCATGATGTGATGTATGTATCACTGTTGACATACGTAGGCTACCACATGAACTCTGACCTGATACCGTATGCCCCTGGTAACATTACAAGTCACACCAAACTGCATTTTAAAATGTCTTGGGTTAAATACGGCCTCGAATGGTGTACATTTACACAGTTGATAAACCATGACGTAGCATTTTGTGATTTATTTAACCCTTGTGTTGTCCTCGGGTCAAATTTGACCCGTTTTTAAAGTTTTTTTATATCAGAAATATGGGTTTCTTAACAACCAAATTGCCCCAAAATAACTAGGATGCATGCATGTACGTTGTATGGAAACCATACAACAAATACATGCATGCATCCATGTTTTATTTAATTTCACTGCATTTGAAAAAAAATAATGTTCCTGACCAAACTTTGACACACAAACCAGACTGCGATTCACTCCACATCCTCTGATCTTAACTATTCTATTAGTCAAAATAATTCATAATATCTGCTTTTTTTTCCAACTAAAAAATTAGGTTTAATGTCATTTAAATTAGGTTTATTTACCATGAATTAAAAAAAAAAAGTGTTGAAAAGAGGGACAAAAACATAAAGAAATGGCACCAAAAGCATAAAAAAAACGTCTGAAAAAGTTCCAAAGCAAGCACATTTTTTTTCAATTTTGACCCAGAATGATAAGTTTGTGGCCGACAGTGAAGACAACACATTCGGGCTACATTTAATATACCAAAATTCTCTGATTTCTGAGGTTCAATTTGAACTTATAATCACACAGTTAGGAACATGTTGTGAATTGTTTATAGCCATTAATTAGTCATTAATTCAGCCAGAATCAAGTGGCACTTGCTGAGATTTAAACGTTTAACCCCCAAAAGTTATTAAAACAATGACTCGTAACCTTTTGTGAATTGCTAAAGCCAGTCTCCATTTCGGCATGTAAAAACCAATACAAAAACCAAACCCTTTGCTCAAATACAGTTTCAATCCACTAGGAGTTGTTCATTGTTTGCTCATCGTCCTCCTGCAAGATTGATCCGTAGACTGTTTCTAGGAAGAGATTCTGAACATTGAAAATGTTGAAATTAAATGTTTGCATGTAAATGCAGCTGAATTGAAAAGGAGTCATATAGGCAAAGGGGGGGGAGAAATGGGAACTTCTGAAATAGTTTTTATGTCATGTGCCCTGTATTATACGCATCACACCATGCATTCCAATCTTTGGCTGAAGGAGTGGCACATCTGTATTGTCTCAACCCAAACCGACAAGCACTTTCTTAGAAAACCACTTCAGAATTAGTGATGGTACAGTGTTAACCTATGTTTGAAAGTAATTCTAATGATGATAATAATATCAAGACTCGCAGAACAAGATTGCTGTGTGTACTCAACTGGGTGTTTCAAGGTAAACCGACAATAACAAGCCACCTTTTGCTTTTATCATGACTTATTAAAACAAGAACGTGCATGTCTATGCTGGCGTGGCCCTTACAGTTCACTGCTAACGCATTGAAATGCTGAGTGACATTGCATTTATATTTTAAATATAGAGTTCAAAGCCGTGCCCCGTTTACAGCAGCACGTGGTGCTAATATTAATGAGTCTGATTTTTTTTTTTTTGTTACATTTTTTTTTAGTGACCTCTGGTTGTAGATGATTTCCACAGCGGCACAGGACCGACCTGTTGCTATTTTTGTGACAAAGTCTACCAGGCTCACATGACAGCCTGCAGGTCAGGGTTTAGAGCTTGGCTAAGAATCTGGCTTTGTGTGTAAACCATTTGGAGAACATTAGGCCCTGCTGACGTTAAAAGTCTATTTATTGTATGTGTGTGTGTGTTCGTTCAAGGCCCTTACGGTCAGCAAGCACAGACAGCATTTAATAAATGACATTTTGATGTTTGAAAGTGTCTAGGTTTTGACATAAATGCACATATAAATGTAATTTAAAAAAATAATAATAAATAATTATCGATTTTCAAATATTGCACCTGTCAATACAGAACGAAATGTTCTGTAGCCTATTTTGCCGTCAATACTGCCGACATTGTCTTTGCCAAAATCAGATCGGTATATATTTATGTTAAACATGAAATATACTACTGCTTGAGTGCATTTTATCAATGGGAAACATCCATGTGTACAGACAAGGCTAGCAGCAGCAGCAGCGCCGCGTCAGACATGTTTCTGGTGTGCAAACAGTGCAAAGACGTAGAAAACGCCACGCAACAGAAACGCCACGCTCATGCCACGCAGCCAGTGAGCAGCCGGCCTAATGAGTGCAGCCCGAGAGCCTGACACACTAGCTTTAGCATTAGCTTCCCAGCTGGCGTTGAAGCATGATGCTGCCCTGCTGGGGCCCTGTTCACATTACAGTACAGACTCCAGTTACAGCCTGGCTAGTTTTCACCTCTAAAGGCTTCCACACACATCGTTTCTGATGCTCTGGTCAATCAGAAGAAACCTTGAGTAATGTTGAACTCACTATAGCTGGTGTTCTCAATTTGTATTTTTTTATATATTTTTTTTAATAAATGAATCCCTGTAAAATGTCCCGAAAAGGCCAGATTAAACATATTGGTGGCCCTGTGGCAAAAATGAGCTTTGGTCCCCTGTTGACCCCCACCTGTCCCCACTTTCTCTGCATTCTGTATGTATTACTTTGTAATTACAATAAGTGTGTTGTAGGGCTGGGCGATATATCGATATCGTGATATGAGACTAGATATCGTCTTAGATTTTGGATATCGTGATATGACATAAGTGTTGTCTTTTCCTGGTTTTAAAGGCTGCATCACAGTAAAGTACTTTTCTGAACTTACCAGACTGTTCTAGCTGTTCTATTATTTGCCTTTTCCCCACTTAGACATTACATCCACATTGCTGATGATTATTTATCTAAAATCAAAGTGTGAAGATATTTTGTTAAAGCCCCAATTGTCAACTCTAGACTATCGCCGCGATATCGATATCGAGGTGTTTGGTCAAGAATATCGTGATATCTGATTTTCTCCCTAAAAACCAAACTAATTAAATCTGATATTCTTGTTGAAGGTGTGTCTGGAGAGGCCGTAGTGGAGAATGGCTGTGTAGTGACAGACCTGACTCCCTCTGACCTGCACGACCACACCAACCACCACGGCCGTGAAGCCAGCATGAACCCGTACAGCCAGCCCGTCCTGCCCAGCTACAAGCCGTCCTGCTCCTCCACCCCCATCTACTACTGCAGCCCCCAGAAGAGCTACTCCGACCTGAACCAGGACACCAGCAGCTTGACTTCCCAGGACTCTGGCATCCCGACCCTGGAGATCAACCCTCCGGAGCCCATCCTCCACGGCCACCAACGCCCAGGCGTCCCGGACTCTAGTCACTACTCTCCTGCCACTCTAGCTCTGGATGAAGATCCCTCCGATGGCAACGGCATCCGCAAGTCCTCCACTTTCCCCCGCAGCGGCTACGACTCCATACGCCTCTTCAGCCCCGCCCTCAGGTTATCCGCCACCACGGGGATGGGCCTCGGCGGCGGAGCTTTAAACCGCAGCGATGACATCTCCGTGTGCAGCGTGTCCAGCATGAGCACCGAGCTTTCGGCCTCCAACGAAGACATCTTGGATTTCACGGTCACGTCGAACTCCAGCGCCATTGTGAACTTGGAGACGGACGACAGCGGCGCCGCTCATTTCTCAGACGTGACGCTGTCGTCGTCGTCGTCGTCGTCACCGGGAAACCCCAGACACTTCTGGAGTCCGGGGTCTGGTGACACGAGACAGGAAGAGGATGGCAGGCAAAAGAAACTGGGCCCTCTGACAAGCTTATTCAACAGGTATGTTCACAATGTCTTTAAAGGATAACTCTTACTGTATTTAGGCCGTTGTTTAGTTTTAGTGTTCTTACTCCACACACTGTAGGGGTTTGTTAAACTAGGTCTCAATCATGTATGGGAATTCATCTTTATTCATAACCAAAAGTTCCGTTGAGTCATACACACAAATATTTATAATTTCATCCCTCTCTACCATTTCTTCCTATATAATTTGTTTGTTTAAAGGTGTCAAACTAAACTGAGGCTAGCTCGCCCCCCCCTCCTCCTCATCCCCCCCCCCCTCCCCCCAATCCTTCTTGTCTGTTATTGGCTGGAACTCTGTTATGTTTGGTGGTGCAGGTTGGCCCAGTTTTTTTTTGTTGGCGTTTGTGGAGCCTGGGCTGTCTACAGAGGCCGCGGTTTTTTTTAACAGTGTGTTCAGGGGACAGGCCGCTCGCGGATAGTGAGGAGATGTTTGCTGTATGTGACAAAAAATGTTGTAGCCTAAAAACGCGTCACATCACTTAGAGCACCTTTTAAGTAAAGTGTAAGAAGCTAAATGAGAAAATTGAATTAAGCAAGAAATATGACAACAATAATCGTTAGGGACAGCCCTTACATTTGCATTTGTTAAATGTCTTTTTATCTATCTGCACATTCCATCCTTTGGATATAACAGGGAAAAAAGCATAGATTATCCTTCATGTTTCGGTGGCCAAAAAGAAGCATTGTGGTCAGCATCAGCAAGATAACTCTACAGTCTGTACTTCCTCTCATCACAGACTCTTTATCCAAGGCATACTTGCGTGCTTAAAGGAGGCGGCATTGCTCAAAGTTGCTTTACAGACCTTGCTTAGCCAAGACATCCCTCACCCCTCCCACCACTCGTGCATATTACAGCTCACCAAGAATGTGACCCTCTTTAAAACAAAAAGCTGCCTATTCTTGCTCCAGTATCACTCTAGTGAACTTCTCGCTAAGGAGTTGTCTCGAAGAAAGGACAGGAAGGCTAATAACAGAGACCAACACATGAACGCACCAATGGAACCTGACTGACGAGAAACCGAAAAAGAAGAGGGAAAAATAAGAATAACCATTGCCCATTAGGGCTGGGCTATGTATCGACATCGATATGTGAGGCTAGATATTCTCTTCTGTCATTTGCCTTTACCCACTTAGTCATTATATCCACATTATTGATGATTATTTATCACAAATGTCATTGTGTTAATATTTTGTGAAAGCACCAGTAGTCAACCCCACAATATTGCCGCAATATCGATATCGAGGTATTTGGTCAAACATATTGTGATGTTTGATTTTCTCCATATTGCACAGCTCTATCGCCCATCGTGTCCCAATACCCCAAACCCCACCATCGCCATCTTGGCTGAGGACGTTCCTCAGCGCAGTGCTGGGTGATACGGAGACTATCGAATATCACAATGTTTTGGACCAAATATGTCTATCAATATCGTCACATAATATTTACACATTTTATTTGATAAATAACCATCAGTAATGTGGATATAATGACCAAGTGGTTAAAGGCAAATAATAGAACAGCTGGAACAGTCTGGTAAGTTCAGATAATGACATCACTTTACTGTAATGCAGCCTTTAAAACCAGGCAAACGCTCATCTAAGATGATATCGATAAAATATTGCTGTATTGCCCAGCTTACAATATTGCAGCACTACACACTTTTCTTAGAAGTTCCTGATTGGCCCATAGGAAGACATCATCTAGGGGACCACACTGCTGCTCTGTTTGTAAAGAGGACACGGTCATGCTGTTGCATGTAGAGTGTTACTTCCCAATTCTGTAGGTGTGGTGTTCGTTTCTCTTGAACAGCTACATATTGCAGACAAAGCAGCGGGGGAAACGGTATGTTATCTTTCAGATATTGCTGCTGCTGCACATCATCCTGTCTGTTTATTACTTTAGTGTTTTGGCCAGCTGTGGCCCAGCCATTGGCCACCCAGTGATTTAAACACGTCTACCAATAGGGCAGGAGCACACTTTAATGTATTGGTCTTTCTTAGATTCTCCGTTTGGTATCACTAGTCTTTCAGTATTTTGTAGAGTTAGTTATTTAATGGATAAGTCATTTGACAGACAATCTGCAACTATTTTATTAATTGATCAGTTGAACTGTGTTGTGTCTGAGCAGACATAATGCATTTGGCAAAGTAATAAATGAATTAGTAGTAATTCATTTTTTCGTTCTTTTTGAAGAAACTTTTGCTGAGGTCATAGTCAAGAGAGCCTTCTTCAAATAAACGGGAACAAAAGTGAAGGACAACTAGGCCAGTAAGAATTATTAGATTATTCTCTAATTTTCAAAATGTAATAAGTTTAGAGAAATTTGAAAGGAAAGTAAGCACACCTAAAAGCAGTCAGCCTGGAGGGCAGAGCAGCACAGCAAGCTACTAGATCATAAGCCAAACTATTAAAAGGCATCAAACAAATCCAGAATAACTTCTGAGAAGTTGCCACCAGATCCTTCATTAGCAGTTTCTATTTACCCTGAAAGACTCCTCCTAGTATTAATCAACATACAGCAGTTAATGCGCTGTGCTCAGGTCGTTGTGATGATGATGGCTGATGATGACTTTATAGTCCCGCCTATGAGTATGTTGAAATTGTATTGAAAATTCAGCGAAGTTAGATTGAAGTTCCTCGAAGTGGTTCTAAAGTTGGTTTCACGCTCATTGGCCTTGGCCGCATCACATGTAGCCAATAATCACCCAGCAGGCACCCAGCAGGCATTCCACTTCCTCTCACTGCTTTGCCACATTCCACTTTCTAGTAAGGCCCCGAGTTTCCTTTGAATGAACAGGGAAGGAGGTTACACAGCACCTTGTCCAACTTGGAACTTTTAATTTTAATTTTTAAGTTTTAGACGTGTGTGTGTGTGTGTGTGTGTGTGTGTGTGTGTGTGTGTGTGTGTGTGTGTGTGTGTGTGTGTGTGTGTGTGTGTGTGTGTGTGTGTGTGTGTGTGTGTGTGTGTGTGTGTGTGTGTGTGTGTGTGTGTGTGTGTGTGTGTGTGTGTGTGTGTGTGTGTGTGTGTGTGTGTGTGTGTGTGTGTGTTACTATATTCGTGGGGTACAAAACACGGGGAATACAGTATACTTGTGGGGTCTACACAGCCTTGTGGGGCCCAAAATGTTGGACCCAACAAGGTTAAAGGGCTGTTAAGACTTGGTTTTAGGGTTATAATTCGGTTATGGTGAGGGTAAGGGTTAAGGTTAGGCATTTAGTTGTGATGGTTAAGGTTAGGGTAAGGGGCTAGGGAATCCATTATGTCAATGACGGGTCCCCACAAAGATAGTGAAACGTGTGTGTGTGAGAGAGGTTTAAGGTTTTAAAAAAGGTTGTAAGACTTGACGCAGTGACTTCACCCTGTAAGTATACTACTGTATTACAGAGCTGGATTGTAAAATGTTTAAAAAGAAAAAAGTATAGTAGTATTCGATGCAGGATTATTACTTATTACTCACATAAATAATACAATATATAAAATGAAATATTAAATTGCATGCAGCAATATCAGGGCCCATAATGACAACCAGTCTGGCCACAATAGCAGTGTGACTCTATGGATTGCAATGTCAGATTGCCATGGAATTTGGTACGTACTAGGGCTGCACAACATACCGTATCGTTTTTTTTTTTTTAATCGTCATCGCGACATGCAGCAAAGGGCCGCAGGTCGGAGTCGAACCCACAGCCGCTGCGTTGAGGAGTTTACCTTTTATATGTGGACGCGCGCTCTTATCAGGTGAACTACCCAGGCACCCAATATCTGTTTATTTATCGTAATTATTATTAGATTATTTAAGTAATATTGTTATCGCTATATTTAACGTTACCCCGTATCGCATATTTTCCTCATATCGTGCAGCCCTGTTACATATATCTATTATGCCCAGAGCATGAATTCTAATAACTTTGGGGATCCTCTGAATTTTCTTTTGGCGCCACCAGCATATTTTAATTTTCTGACCAAATACTTGCAAAACGAATGATATTCATCTTCAGCTGTACTGTGTTTAGTGCTAATAAGCAAATGTTAGCATGCTAAAATGCTAAACTAAGATTATGAACATTATACCTGCTAAAAATGAGCATGTTAACATTGTCATTGAAAGTACAGCCACACAGCCTCTTGCATGTTTCCACTGTACCTGATTTTTAAATTAAAAAAAAAAAAAAAAAACTAGATTTTGTGTCATACATCATGTGTTAAATAGCAGTACCTGCCTTTTCCATTCTGCCCACTTTTCTCTGTTATCCCTCCTTCCTCACATGGAGAAGTTACTCATTACTTCAGTGTCCTTCAGACTCCTTCTCCTCACACCCATTCCTCCCCTCCCATTTCTTACGTCAGGCCTCTTTGCCTGTTCCTCCACAGTCTCACTCTGCCTGAACATAGTGGCTGTGTGGGACTTTTTTTTCCCCCCCTCTCTGTAACTGAAACTATGGAAGATATGAGCCTGTATCTTGACTAAAGGAGAGCTTCAGTTTTTGCTCACCTCCTTACTTCTCTGAGTGCTCAACCTCCAGGTGCCTTTTTGTTTTTTGGGGGGAGGAGAATTTTGATTCAGTGTTTTTTGCGGCTGACGCAGCAGGATGGCAACCCCATCACTGCTTCTGTACATCGACAGGTAGGATGCCAGCAGATGACATATAAAGTTTGTTTCAGGGCTGACATGTCTTCACCACTGTAGCACGTACTTGTTTATTTCTCTCTGTGTTTTGTATGCAAGCAAGCAACAGAGATGGGATCAGAAGTTAATGTGGCTTTTAAATGAGACGGCCTATGTTCTGTTGGACTAAATGCAAACTGGTCTCTGGATTTAGTGTGTTTGACTGTTATAGAAAAAGAGCTTGGAGGAGCTCCACATCCTGCTCACTGATGTGTTTTTCTGGAAAAACACAACTGTATTTCTTCCTCTTGTACAAGCTTGTTTGCTATTTCCATGCCAGGTGTGCTCATTGTTAGTTGAAGCATACCGTGTGAACCACAGGGACACCTTATTACCAAATTTGCACACACAAAGACTGAACACAAGTGTGTTGGAATCTAAAATTCTTTTGGAGACTTGAAACCAGTGCCGTGCAACGCAATACAACGCCTCAGCTCGAGTTCAACATACAAACAAACAAGCACCGCTGGCATTTTCTTGCCGATTCCACTTGAGCACTCGACCATAGCCGCAGCCATTCAGCTGTCACGCTGTGGCGTGCTTGGCCTGGACCGAATGCAAATCATGTTCCTGATTTGTTTGGTGGCGTAAACATGACACAAAGTATTGAAAGCTGAGTCTTTGCTTTGTGAAGGTGGCACTCCGTTGGCCCCTGCACTTTGATCTATGCACTGTTTTATGGCGTAACCCTGAAGTTCACCACTCCCCATAATTCAAGGCCTGCTTGCACTTTATTTTTACCACCTCAGTTAAACCCTGCTTTGCTGACGCTGATATGCTTGGATGATATGAAGTTCAATTTGTATTGCACACTTCAGAACACTGTTCGGCTTGAGAGTTCACTATTGACCTTGGAAATAATTGTTTGACCAAAAGAGAGGAAGTCTTTGCACAAGGTGTCAAGCTTTTTCCAGTGCTTTCAACCGTGTTTAATGGTCTTCTTCAGCAGATGGAGATGGTTAATCCCATCACCTAAGTATCCATGCATAAGAGCATGGGTCATGAACGTATCCAAGTGCTGATGAAGACTGTGAAAAGTGCAGTTAAAAGCTCTGATAAAAGCTAGTAAGTGGACCTTGAGTGAAGATTTCTTATGTCAATGTATTAGTCACACTCTTCTTTCTATTATCATCCTCTTTAGATCACATTTTCATATCCTTTTGATTCTCCCATTGCTTCTTTGTGAACTGAAATCTGACGTCTACTTCATTTTTATTTCCTCTGGCTGGCGTTAGGTTACTTTGATTACAACAGATATTCCCCTATTCAGATGTTGACTTCCTTATCAGCTCAATAAGTGGTGTAAAATGTTGCTCTGCAAGTGTCTAATGCCTCATGTCTTCCAGCATTTGTCTGTTATCTTTCTAAGAAAAGAAAAATTGTTCTGTTTCCAATGTGTTCAGCTCTAAAAAAAATAGCTGAATAAGATGAGCCTAAATGTCACTGATAGAACGCTGTCACTACATGTTGCACAGTGCTCAAATATCTGTTGTTATTCAAACTTCTTCATTAAAGCCTTGAGTCACCCACACAATGAAGAAATACCTTCCACTTCTTGCATTGTCTTTGTGTACTGCAGTATTGGTTAGCAGAGTGGAAATATGCAGATCTGACGTGAAACGTGCCAAGAGCGAGTTGTTATCACTGGAGAGTAAATAAAGGTAAAGGTGATGTGCTGGCTCACAGCCACAGGCTTGTTGACTGTGAATAACCTTTGGTGGAGTTCAAAGATTTGGTCGAGGTTATTGTGGGACAGAAAAGACAAGGTTGACACGTTACAGATAAACCAATGTCCTCACACACAGTAGTGGAATGTGGGTAATGTACATTTGTAGTTAGTCTTCTTTGCTGGTCAGGACGATTGACTTTGACCCGTCACACTGGAATGGAGACATTGCTTAATCAGCTGGCTTTGGGCAATAACTTGCACTTGATTATTTAATACTCCTGATACTCCTCCTGGCTTAGTTTGTGCTGTTTTACATGGCTGCAAATGCCTTTACAAGGGTTGCAACATTCAACAAAGAGATATTGTTTACAAATGTAATTTTTTTTAATATATTTTTTATTGAATACTTAGAGCATTATTTTATTGTTATTGACAATCTTTTGACCACAACTCACCATTGGCAGGGCTCAATCTGAGGGGCGGACTAAACTAGGGCTGCACAATTAATCAAATTTTAATCACGACCACGGCTTCCCACAATCAAATTCACGTGATCGAGCGATATTTTAAATGCTTCATTCCGTTCATAGAAGGCTCTGTATCAAGTTTTATTTTTATTTTATTTTTTTCCCCCAAAGCTCCGTAAACCACTCTCTGATCACGTGCCTCAATGAGCCAATCACAGTTGTTCCCTGCACCGCGCAGCTTAGTTTAGATGTAGACAGTCACAGAGGACAGAGTAACGTGAGGAAAATTCCACAACAGATAGCAGTTTACCAGTAAATGCAACATTTTGTCCCATCTGTGTTGTTTTTCAGACAACAGCAGTGACCAGTGCTAGTTTGAGTCTTTTATCAAAGCGCAACGCAGACATTTAAGTGGCACCGTAATTTGTGTTGCTATTTCGTCCAGTAGATACCGATTTTAACATTTGCCGTTAACGTGAACAGAAAATTGCGTTGCCTGTATCTTTTCACGGCAAACGCGCATGTTTGGAAAGTGGTCGCACAACAGCTGAAATGGCATACTCCTTCATAGTATCCTTCAACAAAGGATGAATGTAGCACAATATGGATGTGAAAGCAGTTATAATTAGCCTATGTGACAATAAATGCTGTTCGCCAGCAGCAGCAGCCATCTTCTTTGTTTTCAAGTAGCAGGGAATTCACGCGGAACCGTCGCAACTCTGCCGTCATTATGTTAAGCCCGCCCACCAACTCTATACACGATGTGATTGGCCTGACCAGAATTTGGTTTTTCCAGCTCACAAGCCAACGGAGAGTTGCTAGACCCCCTGGCTGCAAATTACATTTGCTGCCGCTAGGGTGCGTCTAGATTTCTAGGCTAACAGCACATTAGTCTGGCCGGGATACAAATACTCTGGTTTTGTTGCAGGTCATACCCCTCTGTCTCTCCTTGCATTTCCTGTCTGTATCTCAGGCATAGATAGATATCTATGATCTCAGGTGTCACTACAAAATAAAGGCCACAAACAATCTTTACAAAAGGGAAAAAATACAAATGGTAATTTAAGAGTGATTGTATCTCTTCTGTTCTGTAATGGTTGTTTATGACAAAGTCTTTCTGGGCCCCGAGTGCATCCAGTCACCTGCAGTGACTGGATGCATAGTTCTGTAACGGGCGGTGTGGTTTGACTGGTGGCTGCTTGGTGGAGCACGGACCAGAAAGCGGCGATGATTGGCAGGGAAGCACAACGGCCGTACGTGGGATTTGGTGCAGCCATGCCCAGCGAAACTAAAATGACATGTCTCAGTATTCACTGAAATGTGCAGAATTCTAAACCAATCAGTAGTTAAAGTGTCATAGTTAAGCCAGTTGGTGTCATTTTGTAGCATGACGTGGTCATACTCATATTCTAGTCAGAATATGAGTCTGATACTGCTCCATTGGGCTGTGACTCTGGGGCGTGTTTCAACCGTACCAGGAAAGAAAATGCCTCTGCACTCAATTGGATAGACCTCCAACCCATCAGAGCAACGGAGACAGACGTCACAGAAGCTGCAAGGCTTCGACAGTGCAAAAGCAGAGGCGGCAGTTTCCGTGTCGTGCAGACGGGTGCGGCAATGTGTATACATATGTGATCGCTCTTTGGTGACGTGGTTGATTACGTTACTGTTGATCATCTGTCCATCATCATGTAAAGCCCGCCCTGACAAATTGATTGGTCCGAACAGCTCTGGTTGGAGCATAGTTGCTCCACAACGGATCAAGTCCAGACCGACTATCCAGGCTAGTCATTTTGATAATTCATTTAACATTTCGTCAAAATCTGATTCCAAATTCATAGTAAGAAACACAATGCACCCGTTTGTCTTGTTCTC
This sequence comes from Zingel zingel, assembly GCA_023566125.1. Classification (NCBI taxonomy): domain Eukaryota; kingdom Metazoa; phylum Chordata; class Actinopteri; order Perciformes; family Percidae; genus Zingel; species Zingel zingel. The sequence goes on along the minus strand of CM042336.1, from coordinate 5,661,046 downwards.
CAACCATCACTGCTGTGGCTATCAGAATGGAAATGTATCACGAGGAATCATTAGTCATTAGTGAGGGCTCTCATGTCTTGATGGCAGCTGTCTCTAAAACAAACAGAATCCTGCAGCAGACCGGGTCAGCTGCTGGCGAAGGAAGCTTCCAACCTGCAGCTGTGGCTGCCCGGTGTTTGGAAGCCGGCTTCCTGTCCTCACTTCCCTGGAGGCGACCCAGAGAGGACGACACACACTGTGTCGCAGTCGGCGGCTAAAAAGGCAGCTTGATCCAACTGAGACAGCTTGTGTAGTCAGTAGGGGTGGAACGGTACATGTATTCGTATTGAACCGAAACAGTACGGGCGTCTCGGTTCGGTACATGAATTTACACGGAGAATACACATTTATAAAAATAAATAAAAAATAAATAAAACTTGCGTGCAAATGAATTAATGTAATGTGGAACTACTATTACATATGTTTTTAGGGACACCTAATCTGTAGCCTTAGCTCTGAAGCTCCGCCTACAGGTCGAGTCGGTCCAGTGAGTCCACACGAAGCAAACTAGTCCCTTCCATATACAACCAAACACGATGTACTGTAGCTGGATCCCTTCTTGCCTCGACCACAAATGGCTTCCAGGCCAATTTGCTTCGCTGTTAGCTCCGCTTTTAGCTCCGCCGTTTGCTATTAGCTCCACCGTTAGCTGTTAGCTCCGCCGTCAGCTTCGCTGTTTGCTGCTAGCTCCACCGTTAGCTGTTAGCTCTACCGTTAGCTGTTAGCTCTACCGTTAGCTTCGCTGTTTGCTGCTAGCTCCACTGTTAGCATGTGAAGCTAACGCCACAATTCGCCAACTGCTCTGTGTAACCGAAGCTGCTCTTTAACACCCCTGCTCTGTGCATTCACATATGAGAGCAGCGCTTGTCTCCCATATCACACTACTAGCTGATTGTCTTATTTTGTGAAGTTCCAGATGGAGTCTGGAGATGATATGGGGTAGCCTACTTATTGTTTACATCTTACTTTATACGCTTCAGGCTGTTGCAACTAGCTCAGGGGAGAGACTGGATGACACTAGGTGGTACAGTATCAATTACTAGAGCTGTAACAGTCCCAAATTTTGCTGCACAATGAATTGTCTCAGAAATAACTGCGACTACTATATATAACTGTCTCTTTCATTCAAATAAAAAAAAAAAAAAAAAAAAAAAAAAAGGTTTAATGTATTACTTTATTAAACAAATTCAAGTTTTCAATGAATTCTATTTGGTCATATCACTGTCATGTGACCATAATAATAATAATAATAATAACACAAAACGCCTGTTATCATAAAACATATTTTCTAACTGTATCCATCATTTTTGTTAAGAACGTGTATATGGTCAAATGCGAACAACTAACAATTGAAATTAGATAGATAGCTCGATCACTCATATAATTACAATTTGGCATATCTAAACAAAATCAACAATGACCAGTTATACGCCTTAAGACCTTAGCTAATGTTAGCGGTTAACAAAGAAACCATGATTTATGTAAAAAAAAAAAAAATTATGTAATAATTGTAACAGGCCTAGCAGTCAGACCTCCTTTCCACCTCTCCAGTGTCCACTGTGTTGGCGCCAAGAGGTATCAATTCATATTGTTTAGCAGACCTAGACCAACAGCAGAATTTGGACTCTTTGATGTTACACTCCTTTATGTCAGCCCAGATTTGTCACGTCGGCCTGGTCAGAAGAGGCTTTTTATTTGACCATTTTATTCATGTCTTTTCATAGCAGGCTCTATTCAGGCTTTTAATTATAGCCCCCGCTAACAGCTCTGCCACCACACCGCACTGATGGATCAGTGAAAGGAATAGCTGGCTAAATGATCCGCTGCTGAAAAGAGGAAGGCTTTCCAGCAGCGTTGCATGTGGTATTTAAACACCAAGTGGATGGAAGCTCTCTCTTCCATTCAAGCATTCAGGGGATTTTTTTAGTTTAGAGCGCAGAGCAAACAGTCCAGTGGTTATTTCAGGGTTTCAACGGGGTCTTAAAAAGTCAACAATTTAAAAATCTAAATTTTAGGCCTTAAAAAGTCTTACATTTGCTGACATATTGTAATGCTCGTTTTATTATTTATTCTGTGGTGTTGTAGTTCTGTCGCTAGTCCAAAATATAATTTTGCTGTATTGCGACTACAAATGAGACCAACATGCCACTTGTATAGCAGCCAATCAGCTTTCGTGTTCTTGGCGTGAGTCTCTCTCTGATTGTACCACAGACATAAAATGGATTTTATTCTTCAGTTATGAGGAAGTGCAAGTTTAGCGATACTTGGCTTGATTAAAACTCAAACTCGGGGCTTAATTGATGTTGTGATGAAGGTCTTGAATTCCATTCATAAAGGTCTTAAAAGGGTCTTAAATTTGACTTGGTGAAACCTGCAGAAACCCTGTTATTTGAAGGAGAAAGATCATAAGAGAAGATAAGATAGACTTAATTAATCCCGCACTGGTGTTACAGCAGCTCAAAAGAAAAACAATGTACACACTTCAGAATAACACAAATGCGCATTAAGTAGACATAGGAGAAAAACATTTTGTGTGTATATATATATATATATATATATATATATATATATATATATATATATATATATATATATATATATATATATATATATATATATATATATATATATACACACACACACACACACACACACACACACACACACACACACACACACACACACACACACACACACACACAAAGTGCCTTGCGAAAGTATTAGGCCCCCTTGAACTTTTTGACCTTTTGCCACATTTCAGGCTTCAAACATAAAGATATAAAACTGTAATTTTTTGTGAAGAATCAACAACAAGTGGGACACAATCATGAAGTGGAACGAAATTTATTGGATATTTCAAACTGTTTTAACAGATAAAAAACTGAAAAATTGGGCGTGCAAAATTATTCAGCCCCCTTAAGTTAATACTTTGTAGCACCACCTGTTGCTGCGATTACAGCTGTAAGTCGCTTGGGGTATGTCTCTATCAGTTTTGCACATCGAGAGACTGACATTTTTGCCCATTCCTTCTTGCAAAACAGCTGGAGCTCAGTGAGGTTGGATGGAGAGCGTTTGTGAACAGCAGTTTTCAGTTCTTTCCTCAGATTCTCGATTGGATTCAGGTCTGGACTTTGACTTGGCCATTCTAACACCTGGATATGTTTATTTGTGAACCATTCCATTGTAGATTTTGCTTTATGTTTTGGATCATTGTCTTGTTGGAAGACAAATCTCCGTCCCTGTTTCAGGTCTTTTGCAGACTCCATCAGGTTTTCTTCCAGAATGGTCCTGTATTTGGCTCCATCCATCTTCCCATCAATTTGAACCATCTTCCCTGTCCCTGCTGAAGAAAAGCAGGCCCAAACCATGATGCTGCCACCACCATGTTTGACAGTGGGGATGGTGTGTTCAGGGTGATGAGCTGTGTTGCTTTTACGCCAAACATAACGTTTTACATTGTTGCCAAAAAGTTTGATTTTGGTTTCATCTGACCAGAGCACCTTCTTCCACATGTTTGGTGTGTCTCCCAGGTGGCTTGTGGCAAACTGTAAACGACACTTTTTATGGATATCTTTAAGAAATGGCTTTCTTCTTGCCACTCTTCCATAAAGGCCAGATTTGTGCAGTATACGACTGATTGTTGTCCTATGGACAGAGTCTCCCACCTCAGCCGTAGATCTCTGCAGTTCATCCAGAGTGATCATGGGCCTCTTGGCTGCATCTCTGATCAGTCTTCTCCTTGTATGAGCTGAAAGTTTAGAGGGACGGCCGGGTCTTCGTAGATTTGCAGTGGTCTGATACTCTTTCCATTTCAATATTATCGCTTGCACAGTGCTCCTTGGGATGTTTAAAGCTTGGGAAATCTTTTTGTATCCAAATCCGGCTTTAAACTTCTCCACAACAGTATCTGGGACCTGCCTGGTGTGTTCCTTGTTCTTCATGATGCTCTCTGCTCTTTAAACGGACCTCTGAGACTATCACAGAGCAGGTGCATTTATACGGAGACTTGATTACACACAGGTGGATTCTATTTTTCATCATTAGTCATTTAGGTCAACATTGGATCATTCAGAGATCCTCACTGAACTTCTGGAGAGAGTTTGCTGCACTGAAAGTAAAGGGGCTGAATAATTTTGCACGCCCAATTTTTCAGTTTTTTATCTGTTAAAAAAGTTTGAAATATCCAATAAATTTCGTTCCACTTCATGATTGTGTCCCACTTGTTGTTGATTCTTCACAAAAAAATTACAGTTTTATATCTTTATGTTTGAAGCCTGAAATGTGGCAAAAGGTCGAAAAGTTCACGGGGGCCGAATACTTTCGCAAGGCACTGTGGGTATATATATATAAAATAAATAAATAAATAAAGTATATGAACAACAAAATTGAATCAGTAATAATAATAAAGACATCTTTACACAATATACACCCTTATCTAAACAGACAGTGTGTATATATACACAGATATACAGATGAGTAAGGTGCTGGTGAATAGATATGACATATTGCACAGTTGGAGGTAACAAAGAGTGATAAATAAATGTGCATAGTGCAGAATATTGTCCAGTGATTCTCATATTGCAGAAACAGCTAAAAGTGCTACATTACAATGTTGTATTAAAGAGTCTGACTGCTGCTGGAATGAAGGATCTGCGGTGGCACTGTGCATCATATTCTGCAGTTGAAGCCACAAAGATGCCTTTTTTTTTTTTTTTTTTTTTTAATCACCTTTTTAGCAGCTCCTGTATAATGGTTGTTATTGCCACATGTATCATGCTGGCGTTTCCAAATGCTGCTGTGTCATGTGTTCAGTCTAGTTTTATAAGTCCTATGACCATGACCAGCCTGCCAGCTCACATGATGTCACACAGGTTGTTCTCTGTGTGGCCTCCACTCTTTTGTTCTTCAATCCACAGATTCCTTTTGTGAGCATATCTCAGTAGGGAGGTTGAGTAGTTGCGAGGACACAGACACGTATTGCATCTCTGGGGGCCCCCCAACAGTGACCCAGTGAAGACTGTAATCATAGCTTGCGTTACTATGTTTGGCTCTTGTGTTCTAATGGCCTAATATGTTACTTCCCCCTCTGCATTCATCCCTCAGGAGCCTGTTTGCCAGGAGGGTGAAGGACAGTCGGCCAGTGGAGCAGAGGGATCCAGGCTGGAAGCTGTTTGGGAAAGTCCCACCGCGGGAAGGCCCCATTAAGGACCCTAAGAGAATACAGAAGGTAGAATCTTAATTTTGGGGATCACAGCATTGTTGCACAGTAAATGAATACAGGGTTTTTCCTGCGTAAAGGACTTTTTGGCGCTCCCCCAAAGAAGTTTGACCCAGCCCCAAAATTATGAGAATTGAGAAAGAAATAGCAAATAAAATCTTCTCTAAGTGTGTTTATCACCAGTTTACCCAACAACTGTTGAACAAGCAGAACATAGACTGGAATAGGAGCCCTAATCTCAGTTTTATTTCCAGAGTCGGGCTGTACCGGACTCCCAGTGATTTTAGCGGTGGTATTTAAATGTTAATATTATTTTTTAAGCTTTTTTGTTAATTCGGGCTTCATTTACTCAAGCATAATGAGCATTTTTGGTTATCAAATTGTCTGAAAAAAAACAGGCAAATGTATCTGTACGTTTTATAAAGCAAATACGTAGAGCTCCAGGATCTGCTCTAATTTTCACTTAAGTTAAAAGATTTTCAACTTGTGAAGTTGCGTCTGCGTGTCAGTTTGCGCTGCTATGGGCGAGTAAGCATCTAATTACATCTTTCCATTGACTTTCTATGCAATTGCACTGCGTCTGAAATTCACTCTGTGTTCTGTCTGAACACACAGTAAAGCTGCACTGGTCTCTTCCTCTTGTCTATATCTGATGCAGCTCAGATGTGGTTTGACTCCAGTATACAGAATTTCTCACAAAAGCAGTAATATGTCCATTTAAACTTTAAAATCAGCCGGATGCGGCCCTCATAAGCGTACTGTGTTGTGTTGTTTACATAGCAACATCTGAAGCTCTGCTCAGAGGCGTTTGGTGTTCTGTCCTAGATTAGATATTAGTTGCATGAACCAACAATGGGCTTGCTTGTTTTACAGAGCATGTGTTTGCTTTTCTGTGTATTTAGTTTGAGTTCATAGAGAACATGGCTTTGCTGACTGATAGAACAGAGGAGCTGTCTCCTCTAGACTGCTGAGCCCCTCTGACTGGGGTATAAAAGGAAACTATTAGATGTATCAAAATACTGGAAGAGAATCCAACTGTAAAGAAAATATAAAAAGTGAATAACAATTTTTTTTAAACATACAAAACATACCATTTGCAACATGAACACATCCCCCCCCTTCGTCATCGCCACCCACCCAGACAAAAACCTTTTAATTGGCGTTTTTTTACGGCTGGTGCACGAAGTCGCGACACCGGATGCTAGTAATGCAGCGTGCGGTGAGTGTGAGTCTACTGTCTATGGTGTGAGTGAGTGTACGCTGTGGCGAAAGAACGGAGGAAATATCAAATGACGGAAAAATGGGAAAATGCAAGTTTCAGCAGAAGGGGTTGGAGGATGAACTATTCAGAACCTGGTTACAGCCCGTCGACGGTAAACCCAGAGAGGCATTTTGCAGCATGTGCAAAAAAAACTTCAAACTTTGCACAATGGACGTCAATGCGGTGAAATCATACATGCAGTCCGGGAGTCACAAGTCGGCGCTTAAAGGCAGGCAGCAGTTAACGGTTTCGAATTTTTTTTGCCGTGAACAGCAACGCAACTTCTGCTGTCGCCACCACTCCTGCAGCTGCCGCTGCTACCACCACTCCTGCTGTGGGTCCCCATGGGTGGATTTTCCCACCTGGATCCTCAGTGTGGGTGTAGGTGTGTGTGGTGGGGAGGACAGAGGGTATTCCCCCTTAGAAACCAAAGTCTGGCTACACCCTGTTTCAATACCAGCTTTCAGTTCAGATGGCGGTGCTTACTTGAAGTTAGACAATCTGTGTGTGAAAGTATCTGCAGTTGGACATGGGCATGAAATTAGTTTAAAGTGGCATGAAATGAGATTTGCTGATACCTGCAGAAACCCTGATAAATGACAGCACCATAAGCTTCATCATACGTATACGTCTCTCCCCAGCACAAAGCTTCTTAGGAGCCCTCCTGAAAGCTCAGATACTTTCCCCATTTTCTAGTTTACACATCCAATTTGGCAAACCGTTTATATGACCTTTTTTTTTTTTTTTTTTTTCAAACGCCACCACCCTAGCCATCTCACAAACCCACTCCTGGACTGACGGAACCCCTTCATTCTTCCATCCCCTTAAAATAATCTGTCTGGCTGTCATTCAGCTAGTCTAGACCCAGCTTCTTATGTACTTACCCATCCCATTTAGGATTGACCCATCGCTAATTACAAATAATCTTGGGCTGAATGGAACCTGGGTCCCTGCAATCTGACATCGGTTATCATGTATCCTGGACCTTATCACAGGACCACAGGACATGGAGCAATTGGCTGTCCCCTGTCTTACATTTCCTACCATTTGGTGTGTCTTTCAGACCAGTTCTAAACAATCTTGAGGATGTCCAATAAAAGCGATGCATAATCTTGAACTGAATGAGGCGCACCCTCACATCGCGTCACATAGTTTTAATATTCCTACAGATTCTGTCCCACTCATCATCACCTGATGATAAAGTTCTTTTTTGAGTCACATTGTTCCCACACTGTACGCCAGCCATCTTTGAAAACAAGCCCTCCGCGTGTATTATATGAATTGGATTTATCTGGCCTTGTCAGCTGTGGTTTATGGTGCTGCAGGTGGGCCTGTGAGCTCAGGGTCAGGCAAAGATGTACAGCTGCCGGGTCAGTTAAACCCCCTGCACTATGTTGAGAAACTGCATGGACAGCATCATAAAGAGCAACATTAGCTTGGTAATGCAGGCTTCTATTTAAATGGACCGCTTTTGGATAATGCAGTTGTCTTTTTATATTTACCACATTCATTAGCTATCTTAAAACGAAAGTTTTAAGCTTCTTTGGTCGGTTTCATTTTGGATTTTAATAGGTATTCAATTCTTTATTCTGAAGTATTACATTTAACTTCCTATTAATTTAAAGGTATAATATGCAGCGTTTCCTCAAAAAACAATGTATAGACCAAAACAAAAGTAATCCCTCATCACTTATGACCCACTAGAAGTGTGTGGTGGTGTCTGTATCTGCAGAGAGCCTGCCTTGTGCCTGCATTTTGTCTTTTCTTCTTTGCGTGGGACGTTTATGGGGGTCAGCAAAGAGCCTTTGGCTCCTATGTGAGTGTGTTACCCCCAGCCAATAAGCCATGCTCGCAACATATTCTACCTTTTTAAAGTGTAGTTAAGTTAAACATTGTTTTTTGATCTCCATGGAAATGGCGCTGCAGCAGTTTGTGCTGCAGAACAGCTGTTCAAAAGTCAAACGGATGAGCCACTGGCTTTTGATGCAATAATGCCTTTTAGCAGAGCTTATCACTGTGCCATGGGACAGTAAAGACCACAATAAAGGACAACATTATGACTCATGCTAACATACCATCTGATGGCTAAGACTAATAATTGATGTTACATAATGGCTCTGTGGTCCAGGACTTTTATAATATCAGGAACAAACTGCAACTGCGTACAATCTCAGTGGTGTTCTTGAATACAGAGAGCACAATGCCCTGAGCAACAACCCTCCCCAACAGTGACCTTTAGGTTATTTAGCTATTTTTAGAATGCTGCATGTTAAAAGCAAACAACCACTCACAGTTCTTAGAAGCATAATGGAAAGGACAGGGCTGAATGTTTACTAAACCACAATGGATCTTTGGAAAAAATTGTACTTAAACTACTTTCCAATAAATACTTTATTAGGCGAGTCAGATTAGGATTGCGATGCTACACGTAGCAGGGTAGCGATGCTAAATGCAGTGATACCAAAGTTAAACTACATACGTAGCCGTCGACGGCATAGCTGTTTTCAAAATCATGTAGCTGTTTTTCTGTAGCCATTTTCAAAAACATGTACAGTTGTTTTCAAAGTCATGTAGCCTTTTTCAAAATCGTGTAGCTGTTTTCATGTAGCCTTTTTCAAAATCGTGTAGCTAGCAAGCTACCTTTACAGGAGTCAGCTATTTAGTCCATTTGTTTATTATATTATTTACATCACATGTTTCTTTTAGTGAAATAGCTTCAATGTAGTTAGCTGAAGTGTAATGTTGCTTCAGGTTGACGGTTTCCACTGAAGAATAGCTTGTAGCTCCACTAGCTACTGTAGGCCTGTAACTGTTATTTCAATTGTCTAATCGCAATTTTTTGACACAATTGCAGTTACTTTGTTTAACCGCAATTAATTGCTTATATAAGCGAAGGACAGTAAAGTTATATAATACTGTACTATTGTCAATTTTATGTTCATTTAAGAAAAAAATACAATGTTTTTATGACGATAAACAGGCGTGGTTTACTTCATAGGCTGTGTACCTGTGTTACTACATTATCTGGTTTCACATAACCGTGATATAACCAAATGATGTATCCTGGAATTCATTGAAAACTTTATTTTGTCAGGAAAAGTAATAAATAAATAAACATTTTTAAATTTGACTGAAAGAGACAATGATATTGTCAATTGCAACTATTTCTGAAATAATTGTACAGCAACATTTGGAATTGTTACAGGCCTATCCCCGCCACTTAAAATGACAAGTTCTATTCTAAATCTTCTATTGTGTTCCTAGATTGATGAATAATTGTTTGGCATACAACACAAAACCGTCCAAATACAATAAAAACAAATGTTGTACTAGCTGATGGCTTTCTTTTCAAACATGCAATAGAAACGCACTGTTTTTCTGTAGCAGGCTCTAAGCTGAGTGTGGCAGTGACACGCCACGTGCGTGTCATGCAGTGTTCGTGTTGCTCAGCTACAGTAGCTGAAATTGAAAATGTCAAGGTCTTTGAGAGCACTTTGTAAGATAGCCAGCTGGTGACCAAACACTCTTACAATTTCCCACTGCCATTCACAAGGCAGTCAGGGAAGTGTCCCAGAGCCAATTAAAGAGCAGGGCATCTCCCGAATGCTAAAATTAACAAACGAACACGATGGCAGGTTGTTATTAGAGCCTGTAGCAGCCTGTTATTGTGCTAGCCTTTACCCTGTGTTTAATACCTGGGAAGTAGCTCTTCTCTGCTCTTTGTGCTGTTGAAACCTGGTTGAAAGGCCTGTTAATGTGCAGTTCCTACAGTTTACATACCAGCCCTTTAACATGTCACACATTGGCTTTAAATAGCTTATGTTGACTATCTTGTTGTATTGGTTAGAAATTAGAACCCTAGGATTGACCTGCTGTCTCCTACACAATTGCAGGTGCACACACTCGCACCGACTCATACACACCCACATGTGCTTCCTATCTGAAGTTCATCTCATCTGTGGTTGTAACCCTATATTGAACCTTAGGAATCGGTTAACAAGGCTAGGTTTTCAAGCCTTTGTCTTGCCACTGACGCTGCTGTTCAAAAGGCGGGGTCAGTAAAGTGTGTGTGTGTGTGTGTGTGTGTGTGTGTGTGTGTGTGTGTGTGTGTGTGTGTGTGTGTGTGTGTGTGTGTGTGTGTGTGTGTGTGTGTGTGTGTGTGTGTGTGTGTGTGTGTGTGTGTGTGTGTGTGTGTGTGTGTGTGTGTGTGTGTGTGTGTGTGTGTGTGTGTGTGTGTGTGGCTTTATTTGCCATTGTTCAGTTGCCAAGAGACACACTGTTCCAGCCAAATTTCCACCAGCAACATTTCCCCTTTTGAGGACACTGAATCAAGTTTTACATTCTACTTTACACCTCTTCAGTCTGGGGACTTCAGTTAATCTGAAGGCCTCAATACAATGTCTGGTCACAGTGAATTGTTACCTGTTTAAAAAAAAAACAGGTAACAATTGTTCGGTTACCTGCTGAGCCTCTAAATCACATTGTGTAGCAGCCCAGGCATGTCTGAGTTACTGACATTTGGGAGTTAGATTCCCATGTCTTTTTTTTTTTTTTTTTAATTATAAAGCAGGCTTTGGTGTCACAACTATACTATATATAGGTAGAAAGTAGGGCTGCATGATATGACCTAAAATCTAAATCACGATTAATTGCACATTTTACCTCGATAACGATAAATGAACGATAATTATATATATAATTATTTTATATATATATATAAAAAAAAACACGGACGCTGTGGTTTTAAATTTTTTTGTATAAAGTTTTAAAAAACATCTTTTGCATGATAAAAATTAAAATTTGCTATACAATCTATTTCTAAACTGCTAATTAACTTGTTAGTCCTAACTTTGAACCAGCAAGTTGTGTTTTAAGCTCCTCTTTTGTTCTGCTTGTGGAGAGCTACGTGACACATGAAAACTGTATTGATGAGGACCGGCGAGTTAAATCGGCCGTCCGAGAGTATACCAGGCAGACACGCAGCTGACAACCTGCGGGAGGAGGCGATGGAGACAGGCTCGGACATACACTTTCAGGAAAGTGGTGCATGTGTCCGACAATGCACAGAACATCAACACCGGTACAAGCCTACAGCTGTCCGCGGACACGGAGTGCGAAAGTGTGTCAGAGCCTCCTGGACAGGTGAACTGAGACTCCTTTTCCCTCTTGTCGGTCAATGGTTAATGATCGGTTAACATTTCATTTCACTGTGCTTTCTTTTGGAAGGCTGGTGTCAGTACCCGATCCGTGCCGCCTGCGAGATCCATTCTGCGCATGCGCATCTGTTCCACGCTAGCCTCAACCGGGAATTGCTAACGTTAGTTTAGCTAACAGCTAATTCGGCTTACAGCTAGATTCAGTCTAAAATAACGTTAAGTCAAACTTAATGGGAAAAGCAGGCTACAGCTAACTTAAGACTTTACAGTAATAACAATAAAGACAAGTATTGAGTGATTGCATTTTAAATGAGCACAAGTAAAGTAGAACTGTTGTAACAGCTGTTATATATGTTAACGTTTATTTTCAAGTTTTATTTTGAGGGCCTTTTAAAGTTTACATGCTGTCTCAGCTAGCGGTTAGCCGAATTAGCCGTTAGCTAAACTAACTTTAGCTTGCCTATGGAGGCTAACGGCAGACCGCTATAATCATGTAGCGGTCAGCCGAATTAGCTGTTAGCTAAACTAACGTTAGCTTCCCAGGCTAGCCTGGAACAGATCGGGCAGTGGCGTAAATCCTCGTACAACAGAGCATGCGCAGAACGGATCGTGCAGGCGGCACGGATCGCCACTTAGTAGCTAATTAATAAGCCTGAGTTAAACGCTAGATATCAGTAAACAGAAGGTAGTGTCTGGTGTGTGTGCCAGTGTTTGTTTGTGTGTGTGTGCGTGTTGGCCCGCCCCCGCATTTGGCGACAGGTGAGTGTTAATTTCGGACCCTGCACGTGCAGTAGAATGTTTTTAAGGAGAAAGTAGGCCTATCAACAGAAATAAATGATCGAAATTATCGTCATGGGAAAAATACGTCGATGGCAGCTTCAGAATTTCGATGTCGATACATTTTCGATTAATCGTCCAGCCCTAGTAGAAAGTGCCGCTACAGTGCCGTTGCAGTATTTTCCAGGCGGCAAATACAGTGCATAGACTCCAAGGGTGCAGATGCAGAAGACCCGGAAACACTGACCAATCGGAGCAGACTGGGCTTTTCGGGAGGGAGGCTTGAAGAGGCAGGCGCTAAAACCAAGCGTTTCAGACATAAGGTGAATACAGCTATATTTAGAAAGGACATTAAAGCATGTAAACCTGTTCTAGTATAAACCCCAAATCCAAGTGTGAACCTGAAAATGAGCATAACATGGGGCGTTTCATTTGAATGGAAAGTCATTTAAACCCATTCCAGACTTAAATAAATAAGGGATTTTGATAACAAATACTGCTAGTTTTGCATAAATTGGGCTGACGCTGAATGAGTAAAAGCTTCTTGGGGAAGCTGCACATCTCCAAGTCTGATTGCTGTGTTGGTAGGCATCATTTAACAAGCAGGAAACCTTCTCCCAGAGCACAAGATGTGTAACTCCTATCAGCACTTGAGCTGCGGCTGCTTGTTTAGTCCTGACCGGATTAAAGGAGCCGAAGGCTGAGTGGCTGAAACCTGATCCATTACTCCGGGATTGATTAGAACGGCTGCCAGGGCACAGCAGAGCGCAGAGCTCCTTTTGAGTGCAGCGATGGTGACTAATAACATACGGCGGTGCTGATTTGCTGACACACGCGCACAGCAGCAGCAACAGACCTGATGCAGAGCCGTACAGTGTAGCGTCACTGCTCAGAGAGAGAGAGAGCGGGGGAGGAAAAAAGAGGGGTATCATGCTGCTGCTGCTGCATCGTTTCCAATGCGGGGTGTGTCCCTCCGTTGGCAGCTTGACTGTCCCTCTGCCCTCCTTTTTGATCTGCTCCTCCTCCTCCTTGTCTTCTCGCTCCTGGGTGTCTTGTTGCCAGGAGTGATCCCCCAGGAGCGGCAATGACGCTAGGCTAAGGTTTTGGAAACAAACCCCCACCGGAGGACTGGCCGCCTGTAAGGAACAGCAGCGTTCATGGTGAGTGAGCATTTGCACTGCGAGGACAAGCGGGTGAGCTCGGTGACCCACTGTCTCTCTCCTTGTCTGGCAGAACCAGAGGGCATTGGTAGTCGGAGCGTGAAAGAGACGCAGCAGAGGAGGAGGATGGCTCGGGTTTCACATAATAGCTTCTTTCAGCTTGTCGAGCTCTGTGCTTCGTAGTGGGACGCGGGCTGACTGTCAGGATGTCTCTAGAAAGATGAAAATGTATTAGTTTCCAGAATGTGTTGATGGACTGAATGTCCACCCAGGAGGGGACCCATCTTCATTGTGTGTAACTCGACATAAAGCCTTCAACTTAGTATAACAAAAGCACGTGCGGCGGTGTGACGGCGCCGTCTTTTAATGTTGGCTTTATGGAGCATGTCGAGGGATATCCTCCAGCTGTTGTCACTGATGCAGTTAAAGAGACACAGAATCAGAATCTGATTTAATGGCCAAGTAAGTGTGAACGCATGCACGGAATTTGTCTCCAGCTTTATGTTGCTCTTAGCTCATTTGACAGCTGAATCAGTGGGACTAATTCCCCTTCCCAGTAAAACATGCTTGCATAAAAAAAGCACTGGATTGTATCTCAGCGTTTGGTGCCAGTGCTCATGATTCCATTTGTTTGTCTGGATATTGTACTTTTTAGTGTCTCAACAAAGCTACCAGATCATTGCAGCCGTACCAATAGACTCCTCAGCTCCCCTGTGGTAACTACATTATCATTCAGCGGTCCGTGTGTCGGCTGCTGCGTGCCAAGAATACTAGAAATTAAATCAGTGTTTGAAATACATTTATATATTACCTCAAAAATATTGTATCAGCTCTCGTCATTTACCGTTTTTTTTGTTACTATGAATAACCACGTATAATGGTGTGACTAAAGACATAAAGACATTTGCACAGTCTCTATATTAAGTGGATTTTGTTGATGATTAAGTTGATTTCTCAAATGATATATGTAAAGCAAAATGAAAGGATGTTGTGGTTGATTGTTTCTAAAATGTGACTGTCAGAAGTTTAGGGGTAAAATCCCACAGTGTGACTCCTGCAATGACCCACATTCACAAGTCAACCAGTCCGAATTTCCAGTTAAAAGCTGTGTGTTTGGCATGTAGTGAAACTACAACAACTCAACATCATCTTCAGAGTGCTGCTTCCCAGCGTCTATAGTTTTAAAGCATAAAGGCCATTAGTAGCCAGCCAGTGAAGCCAGGGATCACACCACTACCAGGAAATTGGAGGGCAACTGAAAGTAGGGCTGTGCAATTGATCAAATGTTGAATCGTGCTTATGATTTTGGCTCCTAACGATCACAAAAACGGAGTAATCGAGAAATGATTATTTTTGCACATTACGTTTTGCTAGTAAACTCTTATTTTGTCTACTATCCCATATACAGAGAGAGTTAAGTTCCACCCTAGAAGTGAGGGGATAGGAGTTTCTTACCATGGTTGAAAAATATAGAAGATAATAAGTTTTTGGGAAAGTTAACAATGAGCTGAGGGAGCTTCACTTTCTGTGTGAACTGTTTTTCAGAATATATGCATGCATTCATTCTGTCGAGTTGATCTGTCCGCTGCTAAATTTAAAGGGAGAATTCCACCGATATTACACATTAAAGTCTGTTTACAGGTCTTGGGAAGTACTAATGCATAGTGGAAAAAGGTGTACAGTATAAAGCCTTTTGTGTTTGTGGCTCTAGAGGAAACTGTGTGATAAACTTGTCATCTTAAGTACTGATTCCCCAGTAGGACTAGTTGTTGAGAGCTAGAGGAATGTACAGTAATGTGGTTAGCCCTTACTGGAGTTTGCTGTAGCACCATCATTCAATTATTAGTCCATTAGTTATTATTTTACCTAATCATTATAGGTAGTTTGTCACACTCACATAATACTTTTACACCACTCACTTCATTATTTGCACCGTACGTTTTCTCACGTCACATTCACACGTACATACCTTCCCTTCCATACACGCCTCTCAGGACAGCTTCACACGCAGCCTGTCTTGTGTTTCACCTTGTTGGTAGAACCTGCATTGCTGCTGCACAGAGCCAAATTGCTCCTTCCCTCCCAATCTACCTCACGCTTATTTTCCTCCCCCTCCCTCTTTCTGCAGCCTCCATGTATTCTCAGGGTCCAAAACTCTGGCTAACCCTTTTCATCGACCTGCAGTTGTTCCTTTGGGTACACACCGCAAGCAGCAGTACGTCCATGTTACCTGTTCATTAAAGCACAAAGCAATACTGACTAAAGGCAAACCTGACCAGCCATATACATCAGGGAAATATTGTTTTGTGAATCTGTATTTTTTGCTTCACCTATAAATAAAAAGGTTTAGCTCATCTGGTTAAACTGGGGATTTGTTTACTACCTGTATGAGCCCAACTTCACTAAAACTGATACACATGATGGACAAAACTACAAAAATAAGTGTTTAAATGTTGAGCAAACCTGTCAACTATCAATTCTTATTATTACATCATTACCTCTCCTCTCTTGAATAAACAGTGCAAGATTAGTGTCCTGATAGTGAACAACATGTTAGCTTTCATGCTGACCATTAACAAGCTAGCTAGAGGGCTATTGTGACTGACTAGTGCTAGCATGTTCCCAGCTCGCTACCTTGATAGAGGTTAGCTTTCTAGCTACAGTAGTTAAACTACTGGCACCACAAGTAGTCAATAAGTCACAACGCTTCTATGGGATTGAGGGAAGTATAGAGCAGTTGAAAAAGTGAGGATATGGACACACATGAGAATGCTGACTCAGCCTGTGTGTAGCGCTCCACTCTCATCCCAGTGCAGTTACCCATGAATCACCTCTAACTAAGCAGTCCTAACTTCCAGGCTTACTCTTCCTCCATCATTGCCCTCATTTGTTTCAGTCTTCTGTGTCAACAGTCACAGTCAACTGCTCTCCCTTAATACCCAATCCTATAGAGATGTTTTAGGCATTCTACTCAAAGGCTTTTTCAATAGTCTAGCTCTGGTCTTCTTATGTATTTTCTTTCATCTGATTTGGACCTGAGTAGCTTCCCTGCTGTGTGCAAATAAGATAATGCCCTGCTCTCACTTTGAAATGTGGCCACTTTTATTCTGACAAGTCATTGATAAGAAGTAAATACTGGTTACTGCTACTTTGTGTTGACTTCCCCCCTTTAAAGCTTGATTCTCTGCATTCTTCTTTGCTTTTTTTCAGCTATTTTATTCACTCTTTTTTTATGCTTCTTTGATAGGAGTTGGATGAAAAGCTCAATGCTACTCTCAGATCTCTGTCCGTTAGATACAAAGAATGTCCTGCACGTGCCCACCATGAAGCCACAACTTGTAATGTGTTGTTTTTTTTCCTTTGTAAGCCAGGCTAGCGGTTTTTCCCTTTCTTCCAGTTTTTATACTAAGCTAAGCTAATTGTCTCCTAGCTTTACGGAGTTTGGACTTTTAATGTACCAAGTCTCAGCCAGAAAGAAAATAAGTGTATGTTCTACAAGTCAGACTATTCCTTAAAACTAAGATACCTGCTCAACATCAGAATGTTAGCATTATCATTGTGAGCGTGTTAGCACACTGACGTTAACATTTAGCTCAAAGCACCGTGGGTGCGTAAGTACAGCCTCACAGAGCTGCTAGCATGGCTGCAGACTTGTTACTGCTTTTTGGCATTTCTATTAGTCTTGTAAAGAACTTCGCTTTCTGGTTGACACTCTGAGTAAAGGTTATGGTTATTAGTTATTGATGGTGGCTTTACATCTTTTTTATATTTCACCTCTTACTTTTGCCCTCCAGAATCTGATTCAATTACTGTTTATTTGTCCCCCAGGCTCTGGTACAATGGACAGGGACACAAAGACAGATTAATAACATGAGCTCCGACACAAACTGTTGCGCGTCCACACTCACACACACACTCCTATTGCAGGAATAGATTTTCCTGTCTGTATTGTGGCCTGTGCTGATCAATGTGAACGTCCCTGGGGCAGCACTGTGTTAAGCTGATTACTTGCCAGCCTCAGCCTGCATTATTAACCAGCCCAACGCACACTGGAGGCCATTTTGGACGCACAGTGGGGTGTGTGCGTGTGTGTGTGCTCATATTGCACTTGCCCCATTTACAGTAGCTTCCTAATGAACTAGTTAGACAATTTAGTATTTTCCAACAGTTTCATCTGAAGGACTTCCCTGAACTATTTGTGTTCTATCAGCTCCCTAATTCTGGGTTTAAGCTCAGAGCTGCTTCCACACACATCACCTGTAAGTCAGCTGATAGTTGGCCTTGTGGTAAACTGCTCTTCGGCTGTAACAGACTGAGAGTCACATGGCCTTTTCTTTCTATAGGCCTGTATCGTACTCCCGGTGGTGGAGCAGAAACCACACACTCATTAGACTCCAGCTGACTAATGCTCTGAGACCAAAAGAGCGTTGTCACATGGTTGTCAAGACATTCCTCAGGGTGACTTAATGTACACATGAAGTCCTGTCTTGTTATTTTTCAACTCTCTTATTTTCCTCTTCCCACCCATTAAAGCCTAGCAGTCTGTGTCGTATTAGATTTGTGGTCAGCTGTGGCCCTTTTTGGCACTTTTCTTTGGAGCCGCATTCATACTTTCACGTTAAATATAGAGCAGCTAATCTGCCAATTCTCCCTTTTGTGTGAGTGTTTAAATGTTGCAGAACTCTCATGAAAAGCAAAATAACTTTGTTTCCCTGTAACCGCTGTTGTAATTAAAACTAGTTTCTGTGTCTGAATGTGCATTTGTGTTGCCAGGAATATGAAACAAAGAGTGGCAGAGCTGGACCTGGCAACCCGACGTCTCCCAGGCACAGTGTGAGGAAGAACCTGGACTTTGAGCCCCTCTCCACCACCGCACTTATACTGGAGGACAGGCCTGCGTATGTAAACACACACACACACACACACACACACACACACACACACACACACACACACACACACACACACACACACACACACACACACACACACACACACACACACACACACACACACTGTCTTCGGGATATTAGACTATCCCACATTTTTCATTCTCTCTCACTACCGGTGGAGTTTACTTATTAGACAATAAAGCAAGTCAGTTGTCTTCCTATCTTCATCTTCCCCTCATTCCTTCTTTATCAGTCCTCCTTCCTCTGTCATTAGACTCCATTCAGTATTGTTCCAGCTCTCCCTGTGTCCCTGTTTGTATCACAGGCGGTGAAAGAGAAGTGCTGCTGAAAGTTTAATGGCCCTCCTCAGACTGGCTCCATTACCCTGCATTTTTTTATTTTAGCAATTCTTTCATTTTGTTAATATGCATACAGACTGACAGACATATGCTGGACAAGATTAGCACCTCTGTTCTGGGAACACGGTGAATGAAAACAAAAGTATAATTTAGCCTGATTTCCTTTGTTAAACACTAGGAAGTTTATTCACCATGACTGGCAAAACTGCGAGTCCAGCTGCTGCATGCAACCTCCCACCTCTTTTCCTTCTTTACTGTCACCCCCTACTGGTAAAAAACAAAACAAAAACAAAAAAGAATCTAGAAAAGTGCACATACTTGATATTTAAAAGTGTCAGTGTTATTGGCTTAGTCAAATTAGAGTGCACCATGTATCTGTACTTGTGGAATAGAAGAAGAGTAGTTCATTTTGGTGTAATTAGCTTTGGAAAGAACGAGCACTGGAGTCATGTATCATTCATACATGACACAAGTATTCCACTCTGAGATTTAGCATGCTGAAGCAGAAAACACTCTAGAATCACATTAACCTCTACTGACCCAATACTTTTATGTAATATGTACCAATATTGTAAGAAGAGTAAAAGTAGAACATATTTGCAGTAAATAAACAAGTACTAAAATCCCTTTCTGTCACTAAATTCAGAGAATGATCATGTTATAAAATTACAAAGGTAAAGTCTCTCTTACTAGCTTTTTCTGCAGCTTTCAACCACATCCAGGAGAAGTTAGCAAATGCCCTTGAGTTAAACTTGTTTTTTTTTTTTTTCAAACTAGTATTTCCGTTTGACAAAGTTCTGTGTTTTCTAGTAGCTGTTCTGGAGCTTTCACTCATGTGACATGGTCTTCATCAGCACAAATAGGCCAGTGTTCTTAGACTGTGTATTATGTTCTGAGCACATTAGGGATGCGATATGAATGAAAGCTTCAGAAAAGCTACCAAATGGATCTTGAGGATTGTTAGACCACACAAGCTTGCTCAACATGAATAATGCAGGCAAAGCTCTTAGAACACATAGTTGCTAATCCATTTCCTTGCGTTGATGTATGTGTGTTACAGCAATCTGCCTGCCAAGCCAGCCGAGGAGGCACAGAAACACAGACAGCAGTATGAAGAGATGGTGGCCCAGGCCAAGAAGAGAGGTGAGGTCATTCGACAAAGTAATCACAGTTCCCTACTGTCTTGTTCCAGAGCCTCTGAGACTTGGCACACTAGTACAGGACTGAACCGACTCTGAATCTAAAGTCCCTTCCACACATGCACTGCAAACCTAAAATGATTTAGACATTACCCGACAGAGCTGTATGTGAGAACGCAAATGTCAGAATCAGTTGGATCGGACATCATACCCAGGTCGTTACCCTGCCAGCTCCCTGGTTAAAAGTTCTGTTTTCTCCGATTGCGCCCAAAGTGTGAGAATTCACAGCGACCTATTTCCAGTAGACAATCTCTGCTACATGTGTCAAAGGGAAATTGCGGACTATGTCGGGACCTGATTCTGCTGGCATTGTCCAGAGTTTATATGTGAAAACGACTTACTGTACGTCAGTCTTCAGCCTGCTTTCCGCGTCTTCTATTCACCTTCCCTCTATTTTGTGCGTGACCACCTCTCTCCACACTTCTGTCTGTAGAGTTGAAGGAGGCTCAGAAGAGAAAGAAGCAGCTGGAGGATCGGTGTAAGCTTGAGGAAAGCATCGGCACAGCCGCCCAGATCTGGAACCAAGAGATCTTACCTAACTGGAGTACAACGTGAGTACAAACGACAGTTTAGAATGAAAGAAACACCAATGTTCCAAGTGTTTTTCTCTGGAAGCTTTGTAATTGTAACTTGATTTTCAAAACAGTGAATGGATCAGAGAAGTCTGTAATTTGGCAAAAAAGATTCTCAACATTTTTTTTTTGTTGTTTTTTTTATATACTGGACCTGGTCTTTTCCACTAAAATATCTAACTTAAATCATCACACTTGTCAATTACCAAAATTGTCAATTGTCAATTGCAAAAACTGTGGCGTGTAGCATGTGCAGCTTTGTGTTAATAATACCCCATCACTGCCTGATACATTGGCAGGAATTTATACACTATCAATGCCTGATATTGATAAACGTATGACTAGCACTAAAAAATGTATGAGGCTGTTATCACCCTGATAGCACCATTTTAAGTGCCTGTACGTCTTAACATACTTTTTTTTTTTTTTAAAGTATGTTGGCATACAGTTAGCACTGAATGGCCAAGCGCACAGTTTGATATATGAAATTAATGTTGAAGTGCGTTGCCCTGAGCATAACATTTATTCATATCTCAGTCATCCATTAAGTCATCTGCAAAATGATGACCAAGATATTAGGAGCTTAAGGCCGACATGGGGAACACTAATTTCCTGTCTTCTTAACAGCGCATCAAAACATAACATGGTCATTTTGGCATTCATTGTGATGTCACGGCCGGCAGCACATCGGGAGCATATACTGGACAGCTGCTGTAGACGAGCACTGCATGAAAAGACATCATATGCAAACATAGTGATTCATTATGAGATTAACAAGACACAACCGGTTTTACGAGCTCAGCTGGCACATATTCATTCCTGCATGTTGATTTTAATTAATATCAATGTCAGTGCCTCTGTCATACAGCCATGTATTATTGCAATTATACAAGTATCACCACTCCTACAGTACTTGTGTAATACCTTGGACTAAGATTAGTACTTATTGTGGCCGGGTTGCCTCAGTGTGTAGAGCAGGCGCACATGTACTGAGGAGTTTATGCCTCGACGCAGTGGTCAAGGGTCTGAATCCGACCTGTGACGTTTTCCTGCATGTCTTCCCCCTCTCTCACCCCTTTCTCACCTAGCTGTCCTGTCAAATAAAGGCGGAAAAGCCCAAAAAATAATAATAATTAAAAAAAAGATTAGTACTTTCCCTAATGTGAAAATTTGGGAGGTCTTTGTAAAGGTTAGGTTAATGTGATGTTGCTTTATTAAACGTAAACGAGGAGTAAAAGACGTAACATTTCCGAGCCCCTAAACCAGAGACATTGTGGAAACTGCTCCTCCCGTTTTGGTTTGAAAACTCTGTAGTTGCTGTTGTAGTCTGGTGTGCTTTCAACATGTAACCCACATTTCACCTTCCTCCAGGTGTACATCTCGACGAGTGAGAGACCTCTGGTGGCAGGGCATCCCCCCCAGTGTGAGAGGCAAAGTGTGGAGCCTGGCTGTGGGCAACGAGCTTAACATCACACACGGTACTCTCAGAGTGTGTTATTGATGGCTCATTACTGCCATAACT
>CM042336.1:5543891-5611391 GCA_023566125.1 Zingel zingel | reverse complement strand
TATATATCTACCCGGGAAAAGAATTGATTTTTAAAAATCGTCGTAAAACCAATCACGATGCATCCGTGCGTGAATGGATCTACTGGTTCTTCCTTTTTCTTCTTTTTAACCGTACCTCCCTCCGTCTGCTCAGGTCCTGCAGGCGTTACAGAAAGATCCGGAGCGAGGCAGCCCGGTGCTGAAGCGCTGAGCTGAGATCAGAGGAAAAGCATCACACATTACCAGACTCGAGCAGACTGACCCACCCCCCCGCCCCCCCTCCAGACCCGGGGATGGCCCCATGGGCTTCAGAGAGACGTTTCACTTCAACGGGACATATCGGGTCTCAGCCGCAGTGATAAACCTCTTCCCCAGAGCCGTGTCACTGCTTAAACTGGAACCAGCACCCTGGACGGGGGGGGGGGGGGGGGGGGGGGGATGTGTGAGAAAAGGAATACGAGGCCTTATTTATGTCCCACCACCTGGCCTCTGCTCAGAGGCCCAGCACTGGACTGTAAAGTGTAGCTGGCAGAGGCTGAAGAATGTATCATACACTCCCACACGCAGAGATACCAGTTACCACTCAAATCCTCAACTTAGATTTGAATTTCTTTGCTGTCAGCACTCTTTCTAGCTACAGTTTTGCTCGTCTTCTCTTTTAAACGTGGCTGCTTCTACGACAAAAACCATACGTGTGGATCCCCGATCTCGAAACGGTTTGGTCAGGGAAAGACATAGTCAAGTCTTTAAAAGGCATCTCCGGAGTCCCAATCTGCCGATGTGAGTTCTGAAATATGTCAGGCGGAATCTCAGCTAGTGTGTCTTTGTGTCTGCATTCCTTCATTGTCCTCTGAGTTTGATTCTGTCCTCAGTGTGTTTTCATTTGTGTGTTTTCCAGTTTTGTCTCCTGAATCATTCCGTGACCCCAACTCTTGAGTCTTGAACAGGCTTTTGCGTTAAGAAAGCCTGAAATGCACATGACATTCACGCTGAAGACATATTGGGTGTCTCTGAGAGCGCCGCGTTGTTACATTTGTTCTGACCCTCTGGAAAGAGGTCACCCGCCGCCTGTAAAAAAAAAAAAAAAGAAAAAAGAGTTTTACGGTATATTTATGTCAATGAAACTGGAGTAAATAATGAGGTGAACTGCTGTTAGACACGCGTGCACCACACAGCGTCAGACCAGGGACTCCCCCTGCCCTGAGTGTAGGAGGAACATTTCAGCTGGTTCGTGTTCCGCTTCTTGGTGCGAGTGTGACATCTTTAACATGTTGTATTTATTTCATATTTATCAAAAGGACACAAACGGGACTCGTTGGAGTCAAATGAAGGGTTGTTGCTGAGCCTCTCCCCACCCAAACTTGCTCAGAGCACACGCTCGATTTGAACACACATGCTAATAAAACCGGTAAGCGTTAGTCGCAGCCTGAGTAGCTCATGTTTTAGTTTATTAGTTAATTTGTCAGGGACCATGCACAGTTCAAGCCCTGTACCAGAGTTAGCTATACAGCTAATTTACATCTGTGGTCCCACGTTACTGTACTGTGTCAACAGTTCCCTTCATTTAATATTGTATGTGGCGTTTTTTTCTTTTGCAGGGTGCAAATGTTCCGCCGAAACAAGTTCATTCCCGAGACTATTTTGCAGAGCCACCGTCTCAAGGCGATTGTGATTGGTTTAAAGAAATGCTAACAACCAGGAGCATTTTATTTGCGGTCTGGCAAGGCACTACTTGCACACATACTTGCAGCCCTACACAGAGTAATCAATAAATCATTAATCATTAAAAAGCAAGTAGAGTGGAGAGTGGGCGCTCTATTCAGCAACGTGACAATCAGCTGCCGGGACCTGCACGGCTTCTGTCATGTATCTGTGGCCGACCTGTAGTTTGTGTGGCGTGTGTGTCCTTTAACCGCATCTGTCGGAGAGGTCGTGCAGCCTTTCAGATCAGTGATTTAACTCGTTTAGGGAAATCCGTTTTCTCAGCCTTTTGTCTCAAGCAAGAGGGACTGAGTCACAGATTGACCGTGGTAGGAAAACAGAGGGCACATTTAGTTTTTCAAGTGTTGTTTGGATTGCAGAGTCTGATTTCCACAACTTGATGTGGATGTCAGTGGTCACCTGGCCCTCAGCCGCAACTCATCGGTTTCAACTCCGCGGCCGCCGTTCTGTGTCAGTGACACTGCTGTTCACGCTGTGGCTAATGTGTCGCCTCATCCTGAGCTGTGGGCGGGGCCAGCATTTACATCACATGTAGGTTGTTTTTGCCAGGTTTTGATGAGTTAAGATAGACAAGGCTAGACAGTGTTACGTTAGTACACAGCTTTTTGTTGCTTTTCAGATAAAAGAAGTGAAGTACCATCTTACGGTTGATCCCATAAAGGAATGTTAAATATCTTTTTTTTTTTTTTTTTTTTTTTTTTTTTTTGCCCATTTTGCACAGACTTGTTCATCAAATGAAATAAAAGTTGTTAAGTGCAGAAATCTCATCGGCTGTTAATGTCTGTGAGGAGTTATTAGATGTGTGTTGTGCTGCTGACTTTCTGTTTGGTGGACTTTACTTCCTTCTGTGCCCTGCTCTATAATATTGCTGATGTGTATTTGCCTCTCGTCCCCAGTGAAGCTAGACTACTGTCTTGTATGCCTGGACCACAGCTGAAGTACAACACGTTAAAAACAGGAAGCGCCTGTCATCTGTAAATCATCATCCTCATCATCTCAGCCGGTTCATGCTGCCTGCTAAAAAGACGCACTTTCTGTTTGTTTCAGTGTGTGCATCAGCTCAGCACCATGCAGCGCACTTTCCCCCCAACTCCCCCAGTGTGGTGACACACCGCAGGACTCTGCAATAAAGCTTTTTGCACATAACATGTAAGCCCTTGAGTTGTGCCTCACATCATCACTTTGTCACCAGCCGTAGGTTTAAACGGGTTGTCGGTTTGTCATCCTTTTGATTTTTTTTTTGTGCTTAAGTAGTGACAGCGCAAGTTAAAGTGTGTGTGTGTAAGTGTGTGTGTGTGTAAGTGTGTTTGTGTTGTCAAGTGGCATTTTCAGAATGACATCTGTTAGTTACTGGTTAGTTGTGACATTCAAGGCTGGTCTGTGTTTGAATTGGCCCTCCCAGCTCTAACAAACACTACCTGCTTCCCTTTAGAAAACGCACACATCACTGTACGATCCCACCAGAAACTAAATTCAAACTACATATGAATAAAAAGTGTAATATGCTGGAATTTTTTGGGTTTTGTTTCTTTTGCATTGTCTTGTTATTTTTCGTCTTTAAGAGACCTGTTGTACTGTAGAGGATTGATGGACATATATGGAGACAGCAGAGGGTTACCATGCAACTTTGTCTCACTTGAACTGTATATAAATAATGGTTTTATTAAAATAAAGAGCTGTACATATTCAACCAGGAGCAGTTCAGTGTGTCTTTGTTCACATTTGATGGAAAAGGATGCATTTAACTCCTTTGGTCAACTCTAAGTAGCAGACAAACTAATATGAGAGCACAGAGTCTTTAAAGGAGCACTCCATCATTTTTTCTTTGTCAATTTTGAAAATATTTGTGCATTTAATATTTTCTTCCAGTATTGTATTAGAGATTTCCAATAACGAAGCTCTTTTTATTTGTATTTTCAGTAATCAAACATATATTCATTTTTGCGTGTGTACACATTAATTCAGGGTCCCTCCCATAGCCTGTATAACAGAAATGGACGTAGCCATGGTGATGTCACCCGTTGGTTTGTGGACTCCCATTTTAAAGCCTCAGGTTTGACATTTTGGCCGTCGCCATCTTGGTTTTTTTGAAACCAGAAGTGACCATAACTAGACGAGAGCTAGCTAGCTTGGTTAGCAAGGTGCAAAATTGAACAGCCGACTGCTTTTGAGTGCCTTTTAGTAGAAGTGAATGCTAACAAGCGGCAAAAATGTTACAATCGACTGTGAGGATTGGTAGCTACATGTCAATCCTTGCTTACGCTAGGTAACGGAACCCGATTTGTTCAGCTCCTATCCCCTGACCAGTTGGCTATCCTAACCTTAACCACTCGAGGCCAATGCCTAACCCCAACCGATCAGGCTGCTTCGTAATAACGCAGAAGCCACGCCCTTAACCATCATCACTCTATTTTACTCTATATGGGACCATAATCTACAAAATAAACCTCCCGCTGTGTTGAAGAAGACTTGAAACTAGCGATTGAGACCATAAACTCGTTATGAAAATGTTTAGTGAGGGTCATTTTCTCATAGACTTCTGTAGAAACTTTTATACAGAAGTTTACTGGTCAAAGAGAGTAGGAGCCAGTTGTATAAAGGCTTCCGTGGCTCTGGAGGGAGCTCTCTAAAGATTGAGAAAATAACCCTGATGATGTCAGCAGGGTGATTTGTTTTTCATTCAGTTGCATCATGGGAAATATAGGATCCAATGAATTTAAAGGTGGACCTAGAATAGGTACTAAAAGTCCAGATACATTAGCCTCTGCTGCATCGATTTTGGCTTTATGGAAGTGTTTGGGCTTTAAAGAAACGGCGCGGATGATGTTGACGCAGCTGTTGTTAGCCGCCTCACGCAAATAAACCTTAAATCGACATATTTCTTCCATCTCTGGTTTTAAAACATGAGTTAGGCTAACTATTTCTACGACAGCTCCGGTATTGATTGGAAATGACACAGACCGAGAGATATTTCACTCACTACTGCTGTGAGTCTGCTGCTAATGTTGGACACTTTCACCCCCCCCACACCCCCCCCCCCCCCCCCCCCCCAGGGACACCTCAGTGCTGTTACACTTTCCGCTGGCTTTTAGTGTTAGGGGGCATTTGCGGTAATGTCGGCTGCGGTAATTGTTGAACTTTCTTTTTTTTTTAACCAATATTTAGATATCATTACAGCCCTGAAGTCAGTTTTTGTGACCAATAACAAACCGGATACCCTTTCTACTTTAGTTCTGCTTCTTTATTTCATTTTTTTCTAGAAACACTTACAGAGTAGTTAGGGGCTGCACTGCAGCGATTGGTTTTGCTGCATTTCCCCGTCTTTACCTTTTGAGCTCCATCTCTGGGCATCTCTGAGTGCATTTCCTGTAATCTACCTCAACCTTTTCAAAAGCCGAGTGGAAAGTTTCGATTTCAGGCAAAACCACAACCACCACCTCCCCCCTTCCACAACAGTAAAACCCTTTTTATGTATTATTATTTTTGATCTTGATAAACGTAACAACCGCACCTCATTTTGTTTAGAAGCCCGTTACTGCAGGTAAGGAGCAGTTGTGCTAGGTTATTGATATCTCCAGAATCGCATCCAGAAGGAATACCCGAGCCATCATGGGAACCAGTCGCATCCTGCTGCTCGGCATCCTGGGACTTGCATTGCTCTCCTCAGTGATCTGCAGCAGTAAGATTTTAGAATTCAAACCTAATGTGTGACAGGGGTGTTACTTCTCCGAACATCCTGATAATACGTTGTCTTCTTCAGATACGAGCGGTCCTGACGACTGCTGCTTCACACTCTACCCGAGAAGACTGAACAAAAACTTCATCAGCTCATATTACATGACTGATTACCGCTGCCCCAAGACCGGAGTCATGTAAGTCCTCACCACTAAGTTGAATTAAGTTCATTTTTAGAATTCAATGACTGGAATAAGTATAAAGAGTAGGCTATTACTCAGCGTGACTATTACTTTGTAAATAAATGACCAGTTATTGACATTTAAAAAACAGGTGCACATTTCACACATCCTGCACTAATTTTCAGATCCAAACTAAATCTAAGTTTTTTAAATCTGCTGAATATTATGCAGAAGTCTGCATCAGCAGATTCCGTGTAGCCCAGCTGCTAATGACCCTAAGTTTTCATTTTCAGATAAAAAGAATATTTTTTTTTATTTATTTTTAAATATTAAATTATTTTTTCAGCAGTGATCCAGGATGAAACTATGCAACATTTAGCGGACAGTGTTTCTGCTTGGGTCTGAGATGCGTTACATTCTGAGATTTTTTTTAACATTTGTTTAAAATCTGTGAAATATCTGCTGAAAAGTCTGCGGAATTCTGTGCCCGCAGATTCCGTGAGGCCCTGCTCATTAGATATACAGTATATTGCATACTCTTGAATTTTTATAATTGATTTCTCATAATAAATCATGATTTTGGTCCCCATTTTCTACGTTCTATTTGGTTTCCTTCTTGTTCTGCTAGTTCTGTCTCAGTTGTCGACCATTATAATGTCATTTTCACCTTCTGTCTTTCAGTCTGGTTACAAAAAAGTCTCGTCACATCTGCGTGGATCCCAATCTCTCCTGGGTCATGGGCATCATGAAAAGTTTGGACGAAAGCAACTTTTAAAGCAGCAGCCCGCTCCGCTCCTCCTTCTTTAAAGTCTCCGCGGCTTTTTGTTGCTTTATCAAATCACAGACTATGAAATGTGAAATTGATGTGAAAATCTGTTGTGAGTAATTCAAAATATTGCCTCCAAATGGAGTCATTTTCAGCCTCCATTGACATACTTATACTGTGTTTCTTTAATTTCTTTTAGATGCTTTTTAAAACTCACAATATCAAACAGTATGAACTTCATACAAATAAAGTGTGTACGCTTTGCCGTGTCTTGTCTCTTCTCTATTCCTTCTAAGCGTTTACCCAATGAATAAATGTTAAAGTATTGAACACTTTACTCTACATATGTGTTTTATATTTATGCTTATCCATAGACGCATTTTACATTTTTACTGCTGAGTGATTCATTAATTGGAAATGTACTAATTGGATGCTGTATTTACTTTTCTTAGAATTAGTACCAAATTAGATGGATCCAGGCAACTTTGAGGGGAAATATCTCTCTTTTGAGCTGCTATAATGTATGTTCACCAGCTAGGTGGTGTACAGTTAGGTCTCTAATAGGAAAATATCATGGTTTGGGTTCAAATAAGCAGGTTGGTCACATACACGTGACACATTTACGTACGTGATGTAGAACATGATGTACTCGCGTAAGGTAAAGGAAAAAAAAAAGTCAACATTGGCTTTTGGTTTCACATGTTAGGGTGGAAATTAGGATTACATGTGAGCAAGGGCCGGCTAGAACGGGAGCACAGGGTGGCACGCCCGCCCCCCCCCCCCCCCCAGCCCCCGGTGCCCCCCCCCCCCCCCCCCCAAACCATTGGGCTAGATTGCTGTCAATCTGACAATTGTGACTGAGCCTATAGAAAATGTGTATTGTCGTCAGGTATACAATTAAAACAGGCGAAATTAATAATGAATGTGATTTTGCTTTTATTTAGCAGAAGGACATTGTGTTGTTCTATCCTATCCAATATTTCCTATATTTTGCTAAGCAGAACACTTCTCACCGAATACTCCACTATGAGAGCAGAGAGAGGAGTATCAGTGGTCACCCCACTTAATGTGCCAATTATGCCATAAATCATGCTTTTCCTCATACAGTCACTTCTGCCCCTGCACCAGGAAGTGTACCTACTGTAATGTAAGCAACAATTAAGTCATATCTTCATATGCATATTACACTGAAACTCTAATGGTCTATCATTTGTTGTTCTCCCTCACACTTTTCTTTCTTCTTACATTATTAAAAAATCAGCCAATGTCTCTTTGAGTGTCCTTGGATACAGTTAAAAAAGTCTTAGGCCTGTCAGAGCTTCATTTCATGTGCTGCATGATGGGAGCCACTGTCCATTGACGGGACCATGTGTTAGTATTAACATGTCTATTGTCTAATACTAACATAGGAGGAATAATATACACAGGCATACACACTGGCCCAGGTTTGAGTCCGACCTGCTGTCCTTTGCTGCGTGTCGTCCCCATCTCTCTCCCCCCTTTCCTGTCCATCCAATGTCACTACAAAATAAAGGGAAAAAGCCCCAAAAAATGATCTTAAAAAAACCCCAGGACCAAGCTCAGCACCATGGGTGCCCCCTCTGATCATCTGAGGGCCCCTCAGACTGCTGAGAGTTTAAAAAAAAGGACTTAAGACATTCCTGTTTAGCAAGACAGACGACTTTTAACTAACCTCGCTGGTTGCTGCTTTTAGTCTCCAGTTTGTATGCTTTCATCTGTCTTTTCTACTGAGGAATTTACCCTGTAGTAGCAATAGATGGGTTTTAAATGTAAAGTCCATTTTAAATAAAATATATTATTATTATTATTATTTCCACTGTCAGGGGACAAGATAAACTGGAGCCGAAGACTCCAGGTAGTCCTCCAGAACTGGAGCCGAGGAACAGGTGGATGTCTACCAGCTGTTGCTTTCATTTATCAAATGCACGGCTACCTTGACAAAGAATAACAGGATACATACAACAATCACACCCCCAGTGTCCTATTGAAGCCATTATGTAAGTAAAAGTTAATAATTAATCTTATTAGCTTACATGGCATCATACATTCCACAAACGTTATTCATTCATTTGAAATGCCATTGTAGTTTAGAGTTACTGCATAGATATTGACTAACACTCATTAATAAGAAATGTCTTTATGTTATTTTCTCTCTAACAGACTAGTTACGACCAAAGGCCGGTTCATCTGTGTGGATCCAGATGATCCATGGGTTAGGAGACTTCTAAGAACCCTTGATGAAATGGAAAACGTCTAAATAGTTGAACTACTGAATGGAATCAGGTTCTGGGATTTTATGAGAGACATTTTTAGTGTTCTACGTAAAAAAAATAGCTTCATAATTGGTCATATTTAGCGTCGAAGTTGGGATATTTCCCACCTTCCACTTATTATTTATTTATGTATTCATAAATAATAATACCAGAGTATAGGCCAGAGAATAGGAAAGTATATGTTGCTTATTTTTTTATTTGACCAATTGTTTTGTTGCTCACAGCTCTTTGTATTTTTTTTCAGATATTTTGGGCAGAGATTGACTTCATAGTTTAAGTTTAAGTTTAAGTCAGTAGGTTATTTTATTGTAAAAGAAGCTCCAAAAATACAGAGCGCATAATACTGTAACATTACAGCCGATTGTGCCTGAGCCTTTACTAATTCTAACTTGAACGTGATCAAATGTGTGGTTGTCTTCATGCATGTTTGACTCACGACCACAGGGTGTCAGATATATATATATATATATATATATATATATATATATATATATATATATATATATATATATATATATATATATATATAAAGATAAAATGTTCTATTTGTAGCTACATAGTTTGTTTGCAATGGTCCAACCAAATTTTCCCTCTAGCCCAATGATAATCTTTTATTTTTTATTTAATTTTTTTGGATAGGAAAGCTGAGAAATGAAAGGGGAGAGAGAGGGGGGGGGACATGCAGATAAACATGCAGATATGCAGATAAACTGTCACTGGTCGGATTCAAACCCTGGACCTTCTGCGTCTAGAAAAATAAACCTCTGCATGTGTGCACACACTGTACCAACTGAGCTAACCAGCCACAAAACATGGTTGTTTAACATCAAAACATGATTTATAAAATCTTGCCAACAATTATTATTTTAATAGTAGTAGTAGTATTCCATGCATTAAAAAATATATGTGTTTAGGCTTTAGGCTGCCCTACACGTTATTGTAGGCCCAGTTTAAAATGCAACTTCATTTTATACAATATATGTAGTAGGGGGTTACCTGCTCCGTGTCTCTTTCAGTTAAGGTGTCCTTGGCTTAAAAAACTGTTAAAAAAAAAACAAAACAAACAACCCTGCTCTACACAATTCCACAGAAAAAACAGTGTCAGATGTGCCACATCTTTTTTTGTTCTTTTTTTTTTGTTAAAATAAAAAAACAGAAGATAAATAAGAACATGTACTGTACATTCCAGTACAAACAAGGAAACCAACACAACAGAATACTAACAAAATGCAAACACATCTTTCAGAATTATTGTGAAGGATTTAAATGTTGATGTTCAAAAAGGAGTAGGAAGAAGTTAAAAAATAACTTTTCTGGTCCTATACCCCCTTTTTCAACACATTTCCCGCAATAATGGTGAAGTTTAAGTTGAACTCTTTCGCCTCCCAGTGGCAGCTCCGTTTTTGACAACTTGTAACGCTGGTTCTGTCATAAAGATCCCTTCCTTCGTTACCCCGTAGTCAGATATAAGATATCAACAGTGATTACGCTCTCCTCTGGTGCTGTGCTATCTGCTGCTTATTTATATTGGTAAGAGTGCAAAGGCTTGTTTTATGTCTGCAAGTTAAATGCATGCTCTCTGAAGCTGAATCTTATCTGGCATACAGTTTTTGTAATCATTTTCAAAGAGACCACTGGGGTCATTCCCCCCCTTAAAGACCTTAATCAAAATGGCTGACAAAGGCTGTGAAAATGGTTCTGGACTCCTGGGTCTGTTCTTTTTCAAGTATATCTATCTCCATTAGATACTCCATTTAGTTAGTTAGTTAGTTAGTCATTAGCAGGCCCAAACAGAATCTGTGTAGTCTGAATTCTGACAACACCTCTGCTGATTTTCCGCAGAATTTAAACAATTTAAAACATTTCTATTATCCTAAATGAATATTGCCGATCACATTACAAGCAAAAAAACATTCCGCTAAATTACGACGAGAATTTAAATCTGGATTACCGAAAATCTGCAGATTTCGTTTAGGCCTGGTCATTAGTTTGTTAGTCCGTCAGTCGGTCGGTCGGTCGGTCGGTCATCATTAGTTAGTAGTTATTTGCACCAAAACAAACAAACAAAAACATATAATGATGGGAGAAAAAGAGATGGTGTTCATTAGTTGTTGTTTTTTTTTATTCTGCAAGCTCTGCTTGGGGGTGTTTTGAAAATTCTGCATTTTCTAATTATTTAGTTTTAAAAGCTGCTACTGTATAGGAACACCTTCAACCTCCCCTGTCTTTGGAAAAACCCAAGCTGGTGGAGCCCTCCATAGGCTCCATGAGAACATCTGCTCTCGTCACAATGAGGTGAGGAAGATGTTACGCTGCATCATCAGCAGTCTCGCTTTGCCAGACCTTCCTCCACAGCGCTGCTCAGGAGGGTCTGGCTAATCCACACAGCATTCCGGGATGGGAGAAAAATGTGCTCCAACCACAATCGTCTTGGGCAATGCTAAGCTCCGGACAGAGCAACGGTGCCTCTGCAAAATAGCCTCTGGAAGGAACTTGTTTTGGTGGAACAAGTATACGTTCAAAAGTAGTTTTAGTCGTGCGAGAGAAAAGATTGGACAGATAGTCTAGCTAGCTGTCTGGATTTACCCTGCAGAGATCTGAGGAGCAGTTAACCATAGTCCTCAGAAATCCACCGGAGGTTAGAATTACAACACAAAGAAAGAGGAAGGTGACGGACATCCGGTTCACATAAAGTTTAACCTGAGCCAGGCTGACAACAAAGATAGAAATCATACCACATGCATACAGTGATAGTAGCTCTTAAAACATAATAAAATATATGACACTGGATCAGAACTCGGTATCGGCCGATACGCAAGTTCAGGTATCGGTATCGGGAAGCAAAAAAATGGTATTGGACCTAGTCTTTTCTTTTTCATGCCACTTTCTACTTTGACTCAGCTACATTTCAGAGAGAAATATTGTACTTTTTACGCCACTACATTAATCTGACAGTTTTAGTTACTAGTTACTTTACACATTAAGATGTTTGAACACAAAATACCCAACAATATAACTTCAAGTCCAACTGAAATGATTAGACCATTAAATACACAACTGCTCGGATCATTTCCAGTTTCTAAAATGTGAGGATTTTTCTGCATTGAGTACTTTTATTTTTAATACTTTAAAAGACGTGCAGATGGACCACAAAGTATATGAACAAATGATATGAACACCAGACAGCCAGCAGAGAAAAGCAGCTAATCCTAACACTGGAGAAGATGGGACCAGTCTGATGAATGTCTGATGACTCTAGCCCCCCTGAACTGAAAACTCTCTTGGAACCTTGACAGAGGTGATACAAAAAAAAAGTACCTGTTAGCTAGTACCAGGTACTTTTTTTCATAATGGAAAAACAAAAAAGGCGAGTAGAATCGAGGCGAGTCAAGCAGGTACCATGTAATGGAAAAACGCCACTAAGCTCATCTTTGTTCCCTCTCCTCGACCTATCTGCTAGAACTTTCATGAACTCATCACCAAATCCAAATATTACAATATAACAGGGAATGCAAGACAAATAGTGTTTAATTGTAGCCTATTATATACTTTAGGCTACAGAAATCAAAAAATAATTGTACAAAATGTGACTCAATCTGAGTAATAAAATAAATTCAAAATAAAACGGATTTTTTTTCACTTAGTTTATTTAATCCACCAAAAAATAATGTGTTTTCCAGAAGACTGATGTTAGGGTTCAAAAAGGAAAGGCTACCCTTACAAACATACTCTTTATGACGCCATTGCTGCGCGACGGACTTGTTGTAGTTGACATGAGAGCGAAAAATCTGCAGTGATCCGGTACAGCGCATCTCTCGGTTTCTTACAGACCCTTTCAATTGAAATAGATTCTTTTGTGTAGATTTCACGTACGACGTTGACTGTATTCTACCATTTATGTTAAGCGTTTGCGTTTTTCACTGAACCGGAAGACCTAAAAGAAATCAAAGTTCGCAAGGAGGTGACATCTGGCTGCTCCACACCTGACTTCATTGAATGAGGTTTAACACCAATTAGCATTTGTTTTGGTTCGATACCCATACAAATTAAACACGCCCAACATTCAGTCGGAAGCAGCTGGACACATTCATATAAATCTGCAGGCTAACGGTAAGCATACAATTACAATACCTAGCTATTAACGAATACAGCGCACCGGACGTTTTATTTTGCTGTAGCTAACATGGTGCCTGCCTGCCTACCTAACGCCTAGCTAGCTAGCTAGCTAACGACAACATGGCTAACCAGCTAACGTGTTAGCACGGATAGACAACGGATTGTTGAAGAACTCTTATTTATTTCAGATCTTTATTGACGATGGTGCAGGGCCTTTGGCTATCCACAGTCACTGAAAAAACAAGGTTTGCAATGAATGCGACTTTTAATGAGGTTTAAGTGGTGAAACTGTGACGGCGATGCTGCTAGCGCTCAACGCGCACAAGCTAGCTGCCTGGTTAGGGCTATTTCCTGCAACGGAGACTGTAGTTATCATCATATAGCTAGCAGCTTCTCATCAAATGATTCTCTATTGTAAACGCCAATTTGCCACGTTGCTCAGTTAACGTTAGTGACTGTCCTACTCTGTGTAGCTATCATGCTAAATTACATCTCCGCTCTCCAACAAGGTGCACATGGTTACTAGAGTCCCGGTGTTAACAGAGCAGGGACATGTATTCCGAATGAACACTGGAGAATGGCATCAAGCCTGTGGCTTTCTAAACGTTTGAACTATGTCCGCATTAGCTAGTGAGACCAGAAGGCTTTTATTTCCCATTAAAGTAAGCCAATGGCTTTGTGAATTAACGAATATCAAAGTTCCGTTGGACGGTCGTAGGTCATCAACGTTACTACCTGTTTTACATTTCATGTAAAAGTGATGCCGTTTTCCGCTAGTTGTACCCATTGCAGCACTGTCACCATAAGGCATGAGTGATGCTTTAATTAGGTGATTTGTATACTGGATTGTGTAACGTTAGCTCAGTGGGTAGTAAGATTTGAGCCTACCTAATACTCAGCAGCGGCTTGCATTTTGAAAGGGACTTTGACCATCTCAGTTGTTATTCGGTCCACTTGAATTCATTATTTTTTACACACTGAGCCTATTTTTCTCTTCTGGTGTAAATATATTGTCATTCTGTCGTTAGTTATCGTTAGTTGCAGCCCTAAAATATATATATATATATATATATATATATATATATATATATATATATATATATATATATATATATATATATATATCTCACACAAAACATGTCTTTTGAATTATGAATACATATTAGCAACAATCCATTAATAAATAGTCTGTATAAATAACCACATAACAAAGCCTATATTTGAATACTCTATGGTTCGCTCCAACTTCACTCCCATGTGCAAGATCAGAACATAAGGTGATGTCCAAATGACGTAAATATTGCCATAACAAAGTCCGGCTTCTGGTTTTTCGACATCTCCATAAAAATGGTATGAAACAAAATATATACAATAGACATTTTCATATTGTTTTGACGATACATATTGCCCAGCCCTAGATGGGGCAAGAACATTATTAGTGTCTGTGGGTTTCCCCCCCCCCCCACTCCCTCACCCATACCATAAATGAATGCAACTTGGATAATAGTTTACAAGATGGCAACTGAATTTAAATGTTAGATTAGGAATGTGATGATATTTAACAACTTTAACTAAATCTTATAAATTCCCAGTGTGACTAATGTGGAGAGAGAGTGGAGCACTGTGGAACCGCTGTGTTCAAAGTGATGCTCTCTCTCACTCCAGGATAACTACCAAGCTACATGTATATAGGAAGTACAGTAGTTATAACACCCCGCTGCATACTATTGTTGTTGTTGTTGTTTGTAGGTGACGAGCTGGCGCAGGTCGTGGGTTGTCCGTGGATAATGCGAGACAGTGGCGGTAGCCTGGCCCAGAACCGCTGGCAGGGAGACCTGGGTCTGACCGCTGTGGGGCAAGACGACACAGGAGGAGGTAGGCCTTTTACTCCCGGTTAATACGTTTACATCCTAGTTAGGCTTGTAGTCAAGGGAGCTTTATTTGTATAGCACATTGTAGGCAACAGGGCAATTCAAAGTGCTTTACATAGAACATCAAAGAAAAACCGTTAAAAACAGATAAAATACGAGAATAAAAGTTACAGTGCAGTATAAGAAATTAACAATTATTTAAAGAAAGGCAGCATCAAAAAGAGAGGTCTTCAGACATGATTTAAAAGAACAGAGTTGCTACTGAAGATTAAAGCATGGACACTTTTTTCCATATCCTGCTGAGACAAAAGTCCTTTAACCCTTGATATATTCTTTAGGTGATAATAGGCTGACTTTGTAATCGTCTTAATGTGGCTATTGAAAAGTCCATGACTACCCCCAGATTTCCGGGTCTGTTTTGTTTGAGCGCTCACTTTTAATCGTTCCCCTTTTGCTCCAAAAACAACCACTCCAGTTTTTTTTTACTTCATTTAATTTTTTAGAAAGTTTTATTATTTCAGGAATCAAGATCTTTTCAGACGGCAAGCAACACTTAGCCTGTGTAGTGGCGTGGCTCGGCGGGGTCTCACTGCGCTCCTCGTGTGAACAGACCGGCAGACGAACGCCAGGCCATCAATGTGTGGTAACCATGGGGATTCTGTGCACTACTGTATCCCTGCCGGACAACTGAATGGCATTAGTTGACAGTACTAACGTTATCGTATATGCGTAATGACAGTTAGATTTATAACAAAGGGTGGCAATCCTAGTCTTTCCTAACCACAGACTTGGCTAAATTAGGATAGTTTTAATGATATGGTCTAATTTAAGTTCAAACTTGACGTTACCCGATAAATCCAGTCTTGTGCCGATGTCTAGGTCCTAATTTATAGTTTAGGGCAGTGGTTCTCAAAGTGGGGTTCTTGAAGGGGTTCCAGGGGAACCCTAACAAAAAGGAGAATCATTTATTTTTACTATAATTTCATCTATAAGTAACACAGTGACCTATTGTATGACTATTTAGCTCATGGGTTCCATTCACTTTCGTTAATAAAACATTGGTTACACTTTACTTGAAGGTATCTACATAAGAGTGACATGTTTATGACTGTCATGAACGTGTCACAAACATAAACAAGTCATAAATGTTTATGACATAACGCGTCTTTTAGTAAGTGTCATTTGGTTTTGGTATTGACTAGTTAGGGTTCATGTGTCATGACAGTGTCATGTGTTCATGACAGTGTCATGAACACATGACACATGAACACATGACAGTCTTATGTAGATACTTTCAAGTAAAGTGTTACCTAAAACATCTAAAAGCAACAAGTCTTATCAGAAGGGGG
Source organism: Zingel zingel (assembly GCA_023566125.1). NCBI lineage: Eukaryota > Metazoa > Chordata > Actinopteri > Perciformes > Percidae > Zingel > Zingel zingel. The sequence goes on along the minus strand of CM042336.1, from coordinate 5,595,437 downwards.
TCCCTGGTCTAATTTGTGTCAGTTTAGGGGTCCTTGATATGAAAAAGTGTGAGAACCACTGGTTTAGGGCGCTCGCAAACAGCAAGAGTCTCTTCTTCGTTGATTTGCGCTGAGCGCCGTTTGCGTAGGGAAAAGTTGGAGACAATTCAACTCTTGCAGCGTGCGTGTGACGAGCATGCTTGTAGTGTCACTTGTCAGATTGCCCGCGTAATGGTGTTTTTTATTTATTTTTTATTTTTTTTTAAATCTAACATTTTTAAAAATCTCACGTACCCTCTGCAGTGCTCCAAAGTACCCCTAGGCAATTATTTTGATGATTGATAAATCGTTTTTACAAGCAGATATGCCAAGCATTTCCTAGTTCCAGGTCTTCAGTCGTGACGAGTCGCTGTTGGCATGTCATTTATGAACTCTCACACTCTCTGTGAGAACGAAAGCCCAGCAGTCTGTTCATTCAGCAGTACGTGTATCAAGCGGAATGTACTCCAGTAGTATTTGGTTAACAATGAAACCCTGAAGGCTTTTGGGTCACGATGACGGCACGTATTTGAACACAGCTGACATTAGTCGATCCGTGTTCCTGTTTGTGTTTAGGTGGGATCCCTGGAGACCACCTCATTGTCCCGGTGTCAGGCCACAGTGTACCCAGTCCCATGCACCTCAGACTGGGGCAGAAAGAGAAGGTGTGGACAGGCGAGTATGTGGAGGAGGATGAGGACGAGGACGGGATGGCTATGATCAAGCCAATAGGTGATGGGGATGAAGAAAACAATTTGGATGGCGAGGACGAGTTAGAGTTTGAGGGCAAGGGTTGGGATAACAATGAGGAGGAGGAGGAAGAAGATGAAGAGGAAGAGTATGAAGTGGAAGATGAAGGAGACGAGGAAGAGTTGGAGTGGGAGGTCCCAGAATTCCCCTCCCAGTCCACGCAGCACCCTCATTCACAGCAACACCACCAACATCACGGACCCCAGCAGAAGGCAGAAGAGGGCGGAGATGTCCCTGGAGAGCATCCGGTCTCCCAGGCCAAAGCCGGGGACGTGTTCAGGTCCCACCTCAGCAGGCACAGGGCTCTGCGGAGGCTCCGGCGCTGGCAGCGCTTGCGATCCCACGGCGGCCTTGGATTTCGGCTAACCAAGCACTGGAAGAGCTGGCGCCAGCGGGCGCAGTGGGTATGCTCCCAAGGGCACCGGTACAGCCGAAGAGGGCAAAGGCACAATCTGTACGGCAAGCAGAGGAGGACAAAAAGGTATCGGCAATACTCCGACGGAGAGGATGACGCCAACGATGAGAGGTTCACAGCGTCGGAGAGAGGTACTCGCATACACTACATTTACTTCTAAAGAGGGCTAGTTGAAATGTATTGTAGAATATGTTTCAAATGGCACAGTTCTGTATTTTTTATTGACAACAAATGTCATGAAATGGGTTCTAAAAGGTTGATTATAAAGACAGTCACGTTCTCGTATACAGGCGGCCGCCGTCTTGGGAGCTACTGTCTTTCTAAACTATCTTTTTAATAAACTGTCTGTACACTTACAAAGTTCTCAATGCTTCGGTTAACATTTAGGGGCCCATATTTTGAGCCTTTTTTGTGGTGTAAATAGCGATTTTTGTTTTTACTTTCCCTGTGCCACGAATACTAGCATTGTAAGCTAATCAGCGGTCCGCGCTAACTTGTTTCAAGCTCCAAACACATTGGATTAGCATGACAACATGTCCCAGAGAACGACAGAGTGGGTACACATCTGTTAGTAACCCCTAGGCTCGTTTTGTGCCGGAATTGTCCTTTTTAATACCCAAAATAAACACAAAAAGCTGAGCTTTAATTGCAATAAAGGTATCCTGAAATAACTACATTATGATGCCAATTTGTAAAAAGCCTGAATTCATGCTTCGTCAGGTCTGTCCACAAGACGACAAGCAAACAACTTTTAAAATACTCCACTTTAAAGCAGGAACACCATAGGGGCCGGGACACAAACGTTTGTCAAATTGACAGGTGTAGTTTGACAGTTGGATCTGAGTTTAGTGGGCCTTGAGCATTGTGCTGGACGCAGTATGCCAGCTACGTAAGTATGACGCTGCTCTGTCAGTCATGGTCTTAAACCCGCCCCATATGAGATAAACAGTTGTGATTGGTCCGCCCAGGGCATGGCCGGCTGAATAATTGTCTAAATGAGGGCCAGACGTATCTGCCAGAGCAAATGAAACATAAGCTGGCAGATTTGTCTGGTTTTCAGGCTAGGAAACCACAACAGCACTGGCAAACTTGGGTCCTCTTTCACAGCTACCAATGCTTTTTTTTTTTTTTTTTTTTTCCCCCAGCTTCTTTATTGAAATTTCTCACAGTTTAAGCTGGGCTGTCAATGATTTGAGTTCCACCTTAGCTCAGTTAAGTTATACCATTTCAAAACCTTTTGCTTCACCAAATTGCTATTTTGGACTAAAGTGAGAAATAATGACCAAGTCTATGAATCTGCATAGAGGGGAAAAAAAACCTGGGTTTGTAATTCTTTCTCTTTTCTCTGTCAGATGAACACATGAATGGCTGCTCTCCAGTCAAACAAGAGGACAGAGGGAGGCGGGAAGTGGAGGTCAAACCAGTGGAGCTGGCCCTTACTGAGGAACACATGAGTTTTGTGACTGGTAAGGATCAGAGACTCGGGCTGTTAGCTCGTGTTTGCTGTCGGTCGGATCATTTTACAACCGATTTATTTGTATTTTTTTTTTTCCATTCTCTCTTAAATACTAAGTGTGTGTGTGTGTGTGTGTGTGTGTGTGTGTGTGTGTGTGTGTGTGTGTGTGTGTGTGTGTGTGTGTGTGTGTGTGTGTGTGTGTGTGTGTGTGTGTGTGTGTGTGTGTGTGTGTGTGTGTGTGTGTGTGTGTGTGTGTGTGTGTGTGTGTGTGTGTGTGTGTACGTTAGACCAACGGCCAAGCAACAAGTGATTTGTTTTTGGTGTGGATCCAGATTGTGATCATTTCCAATGATTTCTTAAAACGCCGGCCTTTTTGTGTTCGCTATATTGCATGTCATTATATTTTTTAGGTGCATTATAGCACATGCCCATGTATAGAGGTTTACTCCTCGTCGCCGCGGTTTTGAGTCCGACATGCAGCCCTTTGCTGCATGTCATTCTTTTTTAAGTGATTTATAATCTCTTATGTTTTTCCAGGTATTCTTGAAGAGTCTCTACAGCAGTATGGCAGCTTGATCCCCGTCCATGTGGATGACATTGTGGAGAAGCTTCAGGACATCTTCAGCGAGAGCTTCTCACAGCCACACAGGTCAGACAGTGTTTGGTCACTTCTTCTGTCTGCAGCCATATGGTGTTCAACTGCAGAGGGAATGGTGGGATTATGAATGATGCACCAAGGCTCTGGAAATGAACTGACTAGTGCTGCAAGGAATGGCCTTCGTTCATTGACTTTAAAGAAAGGAAAAAGTCCTGGATCTTCACAATCCTACCTACAGCACCTTTAACTGTCAGTCCTTGTCATTTATCGTTCACTTGACTGTTTTATAAGCCACAAACCTTTCATTCATATCAAATGCAGACTGTGTGATTATCCAGGAACATGTTTGACAAAAAGCATGTGAATAAATAGGAATAGTTAGAACCATAGACATAAAATGGATAGAAAGGCCATTTCCATTCAAATCAACGTAGCAGAATGGTAAAGTGACTCGCCCGTATAGGCCGACTTCCAGCAAGACGCGGCGCTAAGGTTTTGCAGTAACGGACAAACGAGCAGCGGAGTAGTAACGTTACGTGGCAGAGAGCCAGTCGCTGAATGGGTCAAATTAACTTCGTGCTCGAGCCACACAAACCACGCCGCTATCGCCACGAGTGACCGCTTTATTCTGCTCGTTTTCCGTGAACGGTGTGGCGAGGGCTAAGGCGGAGTTAGCAAGCTAACGTTAGACAACTGACAAGTCGTCCATCTGCTGGCTGGCTGGTTTGGCCGTGCTTTTATGCTGCATTGGTTACAGAGAATGAGCTGAAAAGCGGGCTGGGTCTAATGGTAGCCGTCTGCCCGACCCGTTGCCGCTGGGTCTAACTGTCCCTCCTCCTCACTCCCCGTCGGGCGACACCGTTTACGACGCAAATTGTCACCATCACCACTAACAACAATCGCCCTTTTTTGTTGTGTACCGATAAAATGACCACAGAAATCAGTTCAGTGGCCTTTCTATCCATTTAATTTCTGTGGTTAGAACCTTAGGCCTGGTCATTTGGCTCTGTCAGATTGTAGGTCAACAGGCAGCAGAATTCATTTCACCTAATGTATGACGTTGATTAGGGCATCTGGAGGTTGATTAAACTAGTGGGGGCCATTTACAACCTCTGAAGTAACACTACGTAGGTGAATTGATTAAGTAAGTAACTTACTCATGCATCATGTGTGTGAATTGTTCTTCACTAGGAAAGCAGTGGTCCAGCACCTAATACAATCCTTCCAGCGGTCGTCGGGATCGTCCCTGGCTAAAACATTCAGAGTCAATTACAAACGCCACGTTCTGACCATGGACGACCTGGGCACTCTGTACGGACAGAACTGGCTCAACGACCAGGTACAGCACTACACACTCTTAACACAATAGACCTTTTTTCCGTGGCATTTTGACTTGTCCTCGCAGGTGGAACCAAAGGTGTCAGTAATGGCTCAGTTCCATCGCGTGTCCAGTCATTTTAATGAGGGATCGACCAATGAACGGCCTGGCCGATTATCGGGGCTGATTTTTGGCAGTTTGCAGATTATCTGTATCACCGTTTTTATTTCCCTGATAACTTTTAAAGTTAATTTATTAAAAAGTGTTCGACTTTGGCTCCGCTACAGCTCTGTGTCTGTCCCTCTGCTCCGGTTTCACTCAACACTTCACAAGTTATACATTATTTTAAACGTTTACTGTAGTTAAATTTAGTACTTTTTATTTGTTACAATAACATTTACTTTTAAGAATGTTTATGCAACACATATACTTGTATCAGAGTCGTTTTACACTGTGGCATTGCTACTTGTGTTGGGAGTTTGTAACATACCAAAATCTTTTCACTGTAAATATCGGTTCCAAAATATCATTTATCGGTTTCATTAGCTACTTATAATCCTCATCAGCATCTGTCGACTCCCTGATTTTAATGTCAGTTACAGCTGTGCTTTTCCTGCCATGACGAGTGAAAAAAGGTGCGTGACGAGGCATATGGCTGCAGGATTTTGCATTGTTAAATAACAGCGAGGATGAGCGTAGAATAAATGTACTGCCACCTGATCCTCAGGACTGTTAACGATGTGTCTCATGCTTGTCTGGAAAGCAGTGAAGTGCCAAAAAATACTGTCAGCTCTTTTCCTGGAATTGTGAAAGCAGGAATACAGTACATGTGTGTCTCACCTTGTGGCGAGATTAATTCATAAATGCCAAGGGTGGTGAAAGTGGAGTACGCAGGACAAGATCAATACAATGGGCAGGCTTCTTGCTGAACTCAGCTAAAACATAAAGTGTACTCAGTCCCTACAGATACAGGAGAGTGTCAGATGGCGGATATGTATTAATGAGCCAATAAATGGACCAAATGGGTTGAATACCACCTTTTGTAGTCACTGATCGGAAAGGTTACAGTGCCCTTTTTCAAGCTGTTTCTTTATAATATAATGTTGTTTCTGTTTTATTCAGATTATGAACATGTATGGTGACCTGGTCATGGACTCTGTGCCAGAGAAGGTGAGGAAATAAATACCAAAGGCCTTTTTTAAAGTCGCAGTAGGTAACTTTTTTAAAAAAATATTTTTTTTTTGTCATATTTGCTGAAACTTTCACTATATCCTGACAGAAGCACATGAGGCAGATTATCTGCAATACAAAAAAAAATGACATTCCTACTTCCTGGGGCTCCTAATGACAAGTTTCCACTGCCCTCGAAGGAAAACGACCAATCGGAGCCGAGGAGTCTAACGCTGTTCCAGTGACTGCTCGTGAACTGCGGTTAAACTCGGCAACGCTGATCAAATATGAGTCGCGATTCTGTTACTGCGTTGTTCATTTCTCAAATGTTTTCAGAAACATGTTTTAGTGTACTGTTTAGCTATAAAATAAGTTTAACGGTTACCTTGTTGACAACAGTCGAGCCATAACCTTAACGTTAGTCCTCTCTCTGGAGCATGCAGGAGACAGGACAGGCCGCGGATTACACCGCTGTCACCGAGTGAGCCGTATAATCTGGTCAAACAACAGAGTCGCTTGCCGTTTCCATGCATTTGTCCGACATTTTCTCGTTGTCTCTGCAGTTAAAGATTTACGTTGGCGTCTTTGTGCCGTCTTCTTCTCCTTTCTCGTTGTTTGCTTACTTCCGGTAGCGGCAGCTGCATGATGGAACACCATCAACACGCCCACTTCCCGACCGGCTGGGCTCAATCAGACAGGAGGCTGCAGCGATGATCATGCAAGGCAAATAGCTGCGGTAGTCCCGTGTTGCCGTAATGGATATTTTCTTTTTGTTTTAAGAAATTGGTATCGAAAAAAGTATTGTTTAGGAACTGGTATTGAAATCAGGGTATTGGTATCGGCACCAACATTTTTTGAACAATACCCAGCCCTAAATTGAACACATTTGATTGTCAGCCCGTCTCAGCTGAAATTTAAATGGAAGGTTGAATGACAACAATGCTTACAATCAGTGTTGGGGAAGTTAGTTTTAAAAAGTAGTTTGCTCGTTATTCGATCTTAAAGTAATCCGTTACTTTACTTAGTTACCCCCTATAGAAAGTACATTTTTACTTGTTACTTTTAAAAGCAGGCGTCTCTGGCAGAGACTGAAGTTAATTATACAAAAACTATCTTTGACCATAAAGCCAATCTCTGGTGTATCAGTGAAGTGTCTGAACTCCACTGCAGACTGGATTCTCTCCTCACAGAGTGACGGCTGATTGATTATGAACGAGTCCAGCGCGGGTTGAATGCACATCAGCCGGTCATCGGCGTTACACGGTGTTAGTGTATACTATGTAATGTCTGTATCGACTTGTACCGGTTGCGCAGCCATGATGGTCCATGCATTGTCGTAGACACATGCAGCCTCTTTTCTGGAAATCCTTGTGTGTCCGTGCAACCGACACAAGTCCACAGCGGTCCGCTGCGTGTATGTATGAGGCCATCTCCACCACATCCATCTGGGAGGTTGTCAGCTTTGTGTCTGCCTGGCTCCGAGCGCCGTCTAGCAAAAAGCCACAAAGCTTAAAACGCTCTCAAAAGTTAGCTTTGGCTGCTTCTCGCTTGCCATGATTACTCTGCTACCAGCCTCTGTCACGTCCCACGTGGAACTTGTGAACGCACAGCTGAGAAGGCAGTGTCGCTGTCAAATCTGGCACTGCTTACAACCCATTTGTTGTGTTGCATTTACATGGATATTTGTAAAATGAATAATTTGAAAGACAATAAAGCAAGTGGGGGGGAGGAGTGGGACACAATATGGACATCTGGGCTAGATACTTGGACATGTGGCCCTGCTCTTGTCAGAAAGTAGGCCGTGCACAACTCAAATAGCAGATTTTCACAGTCATGAAGGAACGGAGGCCATGAGAATGGCTTTATTGTGCTATTTAGAAGCAGTATAAACTCCAAACAACTGACCACGTCTACCCTAACTCTGACTTTACTCTGTTCTCTCCCCCAGGTTCACTTTTTCAACAGCTTCTTTTATGATAAGCTAAGGACAAAAGGCTATGACGGAGTCAAACGGTGGACCAAAAATGTAAGTGGTCCTCAGAACCTTCCCGCTCTTTAAACTGTTTTTCAGTTAAGTTGTTAGGTAAGATTTTCTTCAAGTTAAGGTTGTGCTAGACAATTTATTCTTACGTAAATATGTAGCCCGCTTGTCATTTCAAATCACAAAGTGGGACTACAAAGCAGTTATATCTGTCTATCAGCATTTTGTCATCCAGGCGTTTATAATTACTGTGGAATTGCTCGTATTTTGCTCCAAGTGCCTCGTTCCAATCGCACAACCAAGACAGAAGCTTAGTCATGGGGTTGCAACAAAAAACAACAAAAAAACATACCGGCATTGATGAAACAAAATGATAAGTTGGAAGGATATGATTCCGGTGGATTGGACAACTTGGAACTTGTTCTCTACTGGAACCAAATCTTGGTTCCCATCCCTAACAAAAGAGCTGCGAGATTAAATATTTACAGGAGGGTACTCGTGACAAATCTTAAATATTTGTCTGTCGCCCATCATGTTAAATTCAGAACTTTTGCTAACAAGAGAAGGACGAGTGCTCCTCCTCAGCCCAGCACTGGTGTTGCACTGTAGTCTGGCACCCAGCAGATTTTGTGACCTGTAGCAGTGCAACAACTATTTTTTATCTTTCAAGAGGTCCAGATTGTGTAGGAGGGCTAATATAGCCTATAAGACAGTCAGGTAATACCAGTAAGACAAAGTGATTCCAATGTCCTATAGTATAGCTTGACACAATTGTATTTACATCCATTACCTCTCCTTTTACTACTTTTGTCAGGTTGACATCTTTCAGAAGGATCTGTTGTTGATCCCCATCCACCTGGAGGTCCACTGGTCCCTGGTCAGTGTTGACATTCCTCGCCGAGCCATCACATACTTTGACTCTCAGCGGACTCTCAACAGGCGCTGCCCGAAGGTAGGACTGGGACAGCAGCACCAAGCCCTTACACCAGGAGATTATTTTTGGAAAAATAAATCAAAGTAAAAGCCATGGAAGACCTCCTTTGACTGGCTGTAGATGGCCTTCATAGAATGCAAACAATCACCCTTTTTGATTCAACGTTTCAACGTTCAGATTAACAGTTTATTAGGTAACAGACTGAACAGTTCTTTATTAGTGGATAATATACTCGTCACTGTGTCACTTTTACTAAATAGACATTTCATAATTGGGAAGATCATCATTTACAGTGTTTTCTGTGCCTGTCGTACCAGATGTGGACAAAGCTGTCAGTATCTTTGATTACAACGGTGTTTGAATTGAAATTGTCAAAACAGGGAGTCGGTCAGAGATAGCAGTCCCAGTGCAGAAGAAGAAGAAGAAGAGGGGGCCCAAGAAAGAAAGTATAAGACATGAGGGGAAGAATAGATCGGGGCTCATGAGGTCTGACAGTCTAGAGATACGTGGACCGGCTCTGGCTTTTTGTCTGTTGCTAGGGAAACTTAGTCTCTGCGTGCTTTGTGATCCCACAGATCTGTGTATTGTAACTCCGATGCTTGACTGATTAAACGAATGTATTTGACTTTTATCTTATAGTCTTATTTGGCTCTTGGTTAGGATCAATGTAATACCAATTTAGCGAACGCGCAGGGATATATAGGTCTTGTATTTGGAGTCGGACACATTGTCTCATAAGGGGGGACACAGAGGAGGAAATCCCCAACTACCCCTACCAAGAGTGTTTGGACAGTACAGAGGACACGGCCTCTGCTGAATGTCTCATGTTAAATGAGATATGGAATCCATTTCGATCTTAACCTCAAAATAAACACAACTGAATGCTCGAATTGATCTGGTTGAAAGAGGATTGTTATGCATATGGTTGGAGTGAGGTTTGAATGAAATCATTTGTGTCATTATTTGTCAATATGCGTATGCTCTATCTCCTGTAGTCTTTTCATGGAACCTTTCCTTGTCGTTTTTTTTCCCCCAGCACATTTTTAAGTATCTGCAAGCAGAGGCCATCAAGAAAGACCAACAGGACTTTTTGGCGGGATGGAAAGGCTTTTTCAAAATGGTGAGATGCTTTTGTGTGTTTTCTCTGCTTTGACACGCATATTGAGGATACTCATTCCACAAAGTCCTCACTGGGGGGGGAGACAGTGGGTTGTTGCTGCTGGAAGCCAGTCACACATTACTGTGGCTTTGTTAAGCATTTCAGCAATTGTACTGCGTGTTGCTGATGTATTGTGGATTGTTTTGTTCCAGAATGTGGGTCGTCAAAACAACGACAGTGACTGCGGGGCTTTTGTGCTACAGGTGAGTTTGGTCAGGCCATGTGTTCTCATGCAGATCTCCAAACGTTGATCCATCCATCCATCCATCCATTCACTGGCCCAACATCATGTCTCAGCCAGCCCCGATATGCCTGTTTTGAGGAAGTAGGCTGCCACGTTTCCACCGCCCTCAGTGTTTATGTTGTTTATATCGGCCAGCCTATTCCAGTGAGCGGCTACAAACGGCTGCCTTGACTTGTCAGGCAGGAAGCATGTTGAGCATCCACTGTACAAGGCTGCGTTCGGACAGGGGAAACGGCGATCCGGCAATTTTCCGCCGGGTAGTCCGACGGTGTGGGAGTGTCACAAACGGCCCATTTGTGTGACGTCCTGCTGTGTTCTTTAAACCCCCAATGTAGAACAAGTAGACTTTTATATTTCACAATTACTGTTTTCCGTCAGATCGTCTATAGATCTCGATGTCACCGATCGAACTTGAAGGCAGCGTTATTTCACAGGAGGAAGAGAAGAGAAGAGGTGAGCGAGACAGAGCGAGTGCTTTGTTGTTGCAGGAAACGTTCAGCTGTTACACAAACTCCCGGGCAGTTTGGTGCTCGTGTTTCCTTTTTTACCCTCATAGTGTTTTAAAACGTCCTTGTGGCAGAGATGTAGGCAGTGATGTTTCCTGTATGGGATTCTCAAACCACAGCTCAGAACACACCGACAGGTCGGATCGCCGATTATGTGATTGACCGCCGCAGTGTTTCTCCAAAAGTTGAGTCGGTCTCAACTTTCCGCCGCGGGCCCGCTGTGTTTTTTTTTTTTTTTTTTTTTTGTGTGTGTGTCCCCTGCTGCAAACTCCGCCGCAGCCTAAACTCACTACCCCAAGTGTTTTTGCCGGACCGTCTGATGGCCGACCCAGGCAATGTGAATGCAGGCCTAAAGCTGGTCGCTCGGCGTTGTGGGAACTGCTGACTTGTGTTGCATGTTGTTGTGACTCTGTTTGTTCGTGCAAGCCAATAACTTTTGTTTTGTTTTCTTCTTGTCACTTGCCCCTCCACCGTCCCGCAGTACTGCAAGTGTCTGGCACTAGGGCAGCCGTTCAGCTTCGGCCAGCTGGACATGCCGCGGCTGAGGAGGCAAATGTACAAAGAACTCTGTCACTGCAAGCTCACCCTGTGACCCTCCACCCCCACCCCGGCCCGCCATCTCCACCTGCTCCCACCCTTACACTTAACAAGACGGAGGGACAATGCCATGACAAGAAGAGGGCACGGGGAGCAAACGATAGACTGGAAAAAGAGAAACTTTTCAGAAACTTTATTTTTCTCTGCCAACATCCAGAGAAATCCCTTCTTCTATTGTAGGTGATGTCATTGTTTCACTTTTTGTCTCTCTTTGCTTCCCTCTCTCCACCCTTTCTGAAAACTCCTGATTTAATTTCCGTGTCATGGTAATTCCTTTGTGGTTGACAGAGGCCAAGACTAGCTTCCGTTTTGGGAATGTGCTAATCTTCCATCCTATCGTAGTCCACCTTTTTTTTTTTTTCTTTTTTTTTTCTCAGTCTGAATGAGAGCATGAAGAAGATTATATCTAACGAATACAGTCCAGATGAAGGGTCGGACCACAGTTAGTCCAACCTCAGTACTGCTTTTCACTTTAGATGCCTGAACAGTGAGTGCAGAGGTAGCGTGGGTGGACGGCAAAATCATTTGAACCAGTCTGTGTAAGCTTGCGGTTAAATAGTACTAGTGGCTGTACCTGCCCTCCATCCATGCAAGTCCATACGGTAGGTTGAAAGAAGTGAGAATCTCAAACGTTACGGAACCCGACATCAAATACACTTCCCCATGCTACAGCCAATGTTGATGTTGGCGAGTCTATCGATCCAGTCGGCACATGATGTTTGCCACTGTAGCGCGACGTTCGTTTGTTTTAAACGATTTCCTACGTGGTGTTTAGAAGAATTTCAAGTGAAAATGGAGCTTGCTAGTTGATGCTGCCATATCGAGGTCAGAAAATACACTTCCAGTGTGTGAGGAGCCATTCTAGGGCTTTTTTTTTTTTTTTTTTTTTTTTTTAGGGAAATCAGAATTTACATCCGGAAACTTTCTCTGCCTCCATCACTTATTCACCAAATAATCCATCGTCATGTTGGGAGGCTGGATCTGCATCAGTGGATCACCGGCCAAACACGCCAGGATGACCTATTAGCCCAATGAAGGGGTATCTTTACATTGCATTTTATCTTTTTCTGTGTTTTCTCTTTGTCGGTAAATGTGTTGATATGCTTATTGCTTTAAACAAACGGTGTTAAAAGGAGGACTACTAATGTGAGTTATTTTCGGAGTAAGTACAAAAGAGATCCTCTGGTGGTAGTATTTCTTTGAAGGTTTTGAGAGCCATTTTTGGTGAGGACCACGAGCGCTACACAGCAGATCCAGTATGTCCGCAATGGAGTTCCAGCACCCTCCTCTTCTTTTTTATAACAAAAGACAAATTTGTTGATAGCCGTGTGTTTGTTTTTTTTCTTTTTTTTTTTTTTTTTTTTTTCCCAAACAGTTGATGCAACAGAGTTGAGTTTTATATATCTTCTACAATGCATTATGGTTGCTAAAAATAAAAAAAATATGCGGCAAACAAGCGATGGTGCATTTTATTAATGCCAACTGGATGGACATTAGCTGGGTATGCTGACATGATCGACATGTTATCCTGTGTCCAGTGGTAGTGATGGTAACTAAGCAGATCTACTCAAGCATTGTACTTAAGTACGAAAATGGAGGTACTTCTCGTACTTGACTTGAGAATTTCCTTTTCATGCCATTCATACGGAAATGGAAACCTTTATCTGACGGCTACAAAGTTAGCATAAACAGGGTGGATTTATAAAATATGCGTCTTGTCATTGATTGACCTACCCAACGATGTATAAATATATTTAAATTGTAAAATGCTACAATATTTACTACAAAACTATTGGGAGAGTGGGGATTGTATTCCACTCCTCACCTGTGCTTCTCCCTCCTTTTACTTTTTAGATTGGGTTGTTTGAGGTAAGATGCCCTAGCCCTTGTATTCAGGCCATGAAAGTCCCGAACGTATACATACCTGGTGAAAAAAAGGAGGACATAGACCTTTTTAAAATCTTGTTACCGTACGTTTTGACTGTTGAATTCTACCTTCAAATAGGAGCCAGTTCCACTCTTTAAAATGGTTTGGTCCTCGCGGCCGGGTTGGCTCAGTGGGTAGAGCAGGCACACATATATTTAGAGGTTTATGCCTCGACGCAGAGGTCCAGGGTTGGACTCTGACCTGTGACAAGTTCCTGCACGTCTCCCCCCCCCCCACCCTCCTCTCTCTCTCTCTCTCTCTCTCTCTCTCTCTCTCTCTCTCTCTCTCTCTCTCTCTCTCTCTCTCTCTCTCTCTCTCTCTCTCTCCCTTTCTCACCTGACTGTCCTATCTGTTAAAGGTGGAAAATCCCCAAAAATAATCCTAAAAAAAAAAAAATTTAAATGGTTTGGGCTAATGTGTTCTTAGACTAACAATAAGCCATCTTTTATTAATTAGTTCTGAGCGATGTGAAGCTTTTCCTATTTGTTCTTTCAGTTCTACCACTGTACCAGGTTATGCAGGTTTAATAGTAGTGGCATTGAACTAATGTACACACAACACAACGTGTCACTGAAAAATGTTTTGCCTTTTTTTTGGTCTGGCGCCCTTCACTGAGAGCAAGATATTCTTCTATTTCATTCAAATAACATGACCGTTGGCACCATGGGGAAGTTTGTTCAATAGGTAACTGGCCCAAAAATAATATTGAGTGAGGTAACTGACATAAAATACAATTACAAATAGAAGCACTAGAACGTAAACGTAAGGCTGTCATAAAGTGTTTGCATTACCGTGTAGATCTTTAACAAGCAAAAAAAATATTGTGTCAAAGGTCATTGACCAGGACAGCCAGAGGTGTTTATGTTGGAGACGGAGGCTTCCCCCCCCCCCCCCCCCATCAAATTCAACCACCATGCTGAGGAAGAACATGACATGTAGATAAAAGCCCTGGAGTGGACCTTCAATTAAGATTATTTGACTTAATACCGTAAGGAACATGTTCTATAGTCTAGAAAAAGGATGTAAGACGCTCCCATTTTGTCTAAGGATGAACAAAAATACAGTTGTAATCCATTCAAGTAAATGCTGTTTCTGCTGCTAAAGCAGAGCTTAAAGCAGCAGATTGCCCACCTGTGTGGGGGGGAAAGGCTTAAACGAAAGAAATGGATGCCTGATAATGTGTACTGTTTCTTCTAATAGAAAGCTACATAGATTTTATTTACACATTTATTTTGCCTCATGTTATCCAAAGCCACAGCAATTAATACAACTATGAATGTTATAGACCCTAGCAGTCACTGTAAGTTTTTATCTATTTATTTTTTAGTTTTAACTTTACATTTGGGGTTGTTTACTCATATTTTGCTCCAATAATTTCTAGTTTTAAGTCATTATTTTACTATTTTTATTATAGCAAGGACCTTGTTATGGGTGCTTTTACCCCAGTATTTCTGAAATCCTGGCTCCAGCTGTGAGCATAATTAATACTAATAGGCTATTAATTACAAATGTATCTCAGTTCATGTTCTATAAAATATTACACTTTAATATTCAATCTTTTGTCGTGAACTATGTTAAAACATGCATCAGATGGCTACACTGTGACTCATCCCAACAGTTTCGCGTTGTGAAGCTGAGATGTGCATGTGTCACTAATTGATAATATGGAACAATATAATGCAGAAGAAAACACAAATCTATATCAGGGCCCTGGGTAAGGCCTTTTGTTCTCGTTGACGAATGGATGAACTGAGAATGGGGGACCTACAAAATGTACCCCAGCGTAGCGCAAGTGAAAGGAGCTTGGATGCCTCTCATACGCTTTGCTTATAAAATGTAAACGCCGCCCCTCTAGCGTGCTAACAGTGAAACAATCGTGCTCTGGTATAGACGCAACGGTCCGCCTACTTATTTATGACGTACAAATTGGCCAATCACAAGTCTTTATGGGCGGGATTTCAGCTAAATGACGGCGGTCTGTTGCAATGAGAAGACCTTTTTGTGTGTTGTCAACGTATATAACACATCTCTGCCGCAGTTTCTTTCTTTGGAATAATGTCGGCTGAATACGATAATAGGTAGGAACAGATTTTATGGGTTTGTGGTCATTTTGCGTTTGAGAATTAGATTAAGTTGTCTATATCGGTGTCTTAGTTTTTTCTATCGATGACTCTTTTTGAAAGTAGACATTAAACCGAGCATCTAGTGGTTTCTATGCTCTACTAACGGTTAGGCCTACCTCAGGCTAACGTCACAGGTCTTCACATTAACGTTACATAAAACTAGCTTTATGATGAACTCAGGTTTAGAAAGGGCATATTTAGTTTCCTAAATTATAGCCCACACGTTTGTTTGGCGGCACGAATGATCGGTTGCTGTTGGTCCCGAACGTAGGCTAACGGGAGAAAATTAAATGGCACCCGGCGCCCTGTAGCACGTGAATGCGCCTGGTTTAGGCCTTCTTCATTTTTTTTGTTTAATTTTTTTTTTATTTCGGATGCTTATGTCGTTATTACTCAGTTAGTAAATATAATAGTATATTTGAACTGTAAATGATAGGCTTGTGGTACAGTATAAAAACGTTCTTTAAGTTAGCGCCGCAAATGGTAAATATATTTGTTCTTTTTGTACGACGGGCGCACATGGCCGTGGTAGTGATAACCGAAGGGCTTGGACGATACCGGTAGCGTAGGCCGCTAAATGCTGTTGGGTGCGTTTAGTATGTGCTAGCGTGATGGTATATGCTACCTTCGTGAAACAAATGTGTGCTTTATGTCGGTAGACGCATCGTTAATGGGTTTCGCTGACTTGTCGAGTTTAATAAAAAGCCACATATAGCTAGCTAGACGAGCAGGGCCGGTTGGCAGTAGCTAAGGCGGGCCAAGGGCTAACCTCAATGTTAACCGTTAGCTACAACCAGCCGAGCTTTTCAATTCTTAATATCGCACATTTTGCTTCAAGAACGTGTCTTAAACCACAATTCATAACTTATTTAGATATTTCATGTTAAGTGAAATAACGTTTGTTTTTAACTAGTACACTGTAAAGGTATTCTACGTGGCCAGGCCGCTATTCCTGTCGACTCGCTTCCGACTTTTCATCCCCGACCAGAGAAACGACCATCTTGAATGTATGCAGTAGAAATGGCGGACTCGTGAAAAGACATTCGCTAACAAGCACAAGAATTGAACTGCAAATTGATGTTTCAAGTCCAGCAGCACCGAAGATAGCATTTGCTGTGTTTTTAGTAGGCGTGTTTGTGATCATGAGTGTTTCTATAATGTTACTATAGAAATAATTACACAGCCGTCTTACAAACTGTAAAGATTAACACTAAGTTATTGTGTCAGTGAAGAGCGGAGCCGCAGAATTTGACCTTAAAAGATAATATTCCGTCAGTCAGATTTTTATTAATCGATCCCATAGAAATAAAATGATCGATCCACATTAATTACAGCTTGATGGGGGTAACGTTTGTCATGTTTTTTTTCTTTTCTCTCGCGCATTTTCCTAAAACTACTTGGAATGTTGAATTGTGTTCGGATGTGGGAGATGTTTGATTACAAATAACGACTTTGTCTTATTCACAGAGACAATGGCCCGGAAGGCATGGAGCCAGATGGGATCATTGAGGTGAGTCTCCTAGAACTGTGGTACTCAGATGATTTTAAAAACTCCTTATTGCACAGTGAAATTTCCACCCATTGTACTGTGTATGTACTATAATTTGTGAGGATGCAGTAAGGAACTCCTTACTGTTAAGCAAATTCAAGTCCATGACTCACAATGTTTTGATTGTCTTGCCACCTCCAGAGCAACTGGACTGAGATCACGGACAGTTTTGATGAGATGAACTTGCGCGAGGCTCTGCTAAGGGGAATTTATGCCTATGGTTTTGAGAAGCCCTCTGCTATCCAGCAGAGAGCTATTATGCCTTGTATCAAGGGTAAGTAAGAATCACCTTGTTTACTGAAGAAAAGGCCTGGGTGATATGAACCCAGTATTTACAAGACTATTTTTACATGGTGTATATATGTGTTTTCTACAAAGTTGGCTAAATGTTCAGTTGTAAGTCAAAGCCACATTGTGCACCGTCACAAGCCCTTTTAGTCTCAGGGTCTGCTCCTTAAATTCTCTAGAACAATGACAGAGTACAAAACAAGTTATCCTCTCCTGCTTAACAGTTGGACCATCACTGTACATTTATAGCTGGAGAACTTTACTGTTAAATCCCCCTTTACTCTGATGGCCAACAGCTGTCTGCTCTAAGCGCATCCACACTCTCACTCATGTTTTTTCCATCCAATATGCCATGAATGTTCTTCTGCCTGCTAGTGTGATTTTTAAAACTTACTGTGACAGGCTTCAAAAAGGTTCAAAATATTAAGGGAATACCAGAATATCTGGCTGTCGACTGCTTTGTCAGCAAATAGTCAATTGCGCTGGACAACAGTATAGGAGGTTGTTCCAGCGTCTGGTTTAAACAAGACTGTCGCTCCGCAAACAGAAACCCTCCATTTCCTTCAGCCTGTCTTTCCATGACTTTTGCAGTTGGATGAATTTGAGAGACCACACTACCACACACTGGTGTTTGCGTCGATGATGTGGCTGACTTTTATTTTTTATTTTATAAAGAGCCATCTAAATCAGTCCCTATAAACATATGTGAGGAAACTTGCATAGCCAGTGTGTCAAACCACCCATAACACACACTGTAGGTGACACTCTTTCCTATCAGGGAGTATCTGGTGTCAAACCAAGTCCTGGAATAGTGTTTGTGTGTGTGGTGGTTATTTTTCCTGTGCTGTCTGGGTGTACACTACAGTGGATTAACCTGTTGGGTTTTTATTTTTTTTTATTTTTTAAAGGCTACGATGTGATTGCTCAGGCCCAGTCTGGCACTGGGAAGACTGCCACCTTTGCCATTTCCATCCTTCAGCAGATTGATGTGGAGATGAAAGCCACTCAGGCTCTGGTCCTGGCTCCCACCAGGGAGCTGGCTCAGCAGGTAGGCTTACTGTCACAATGCATAAACCGTGGCAACCTGGCACTGAAATTGTACCGGAGTTTCTTGTGTTTGGAGGCCTTTTGTGTCTCTCGTAGATTGAAACTGATTAAATGTAAAAAAGACTGAAGGTGTTTTGGATCCAAAAATATTTCCTGGCAGCTTCAGCTAACTGGTTAACAGTTTAGGGGCTGGGTGATCCTGCTGTGAGTTGTTCTGTAGTTGCTGTTAACATATGGAACACATAACACATCATTTCAGTAATAAGAATTCATAAAGGAGGTTAAATCGCGTCTGACCTGAGTTACCGTAGAAACATGTACCCTCAGACTATCCTGGCCAGTGTCAAGTTGGGTTTTCAACTCTTATTTTACCGCAAGTTGAACCCGTGTTGCAACCAACGGACTGAAACTGTGTTCTGTCTTCAAACTTCCTCCCCAGTAGTCTCTCTGTATTGGAACTGAACAGAAGGCGGTCAAAGCAAATTCTTAAACTTGTGATGGGATTGCCCAAGACGATGAATGGGAGACTGGTTTTGTTATAACGTCTGTCTTTCCCAATGCATTGTCCAATGAGCACTTCCCCATGTTTGATTACATCACAGTGGAGTTGGCACTGTAGTTTTTGGATTTGGGGAGTTGTTTTTTGTTAGACCATAGGAAAAACGTGAATTTTGAAAATGGATGTCGTTGCCCTTAAGACTTGTTTAAAAACCTATCGAATGACATTTGATTTGTGGAGGTAAAATTGGCTCAAATGGTGAATAATGCTAAAAGGCGGTCAAAAAAACGTAGTGGGGAGATGGAAGATCAACTTGTAGAGTGATCAGTTCACGAAGCAACATCATGTCTGAACGTTGATACTAGTACGTGGTAGGGCTGGATGATTAATCGAAAAATAATCAAAACGAAATTCAGAGCCTATAACGACGTAATTTTACAGAGTCGGTTATTTCGGCCACCTGCTGTGTGTTAATGTACTTTCCCCTTAAAACATATTACGGCCGCTGCGTAAAAATAACCGTGAACATATTTACAGTATATAAGAAAAAAAATTTAAAATAATTGTAATCGAGGTAACTTGTTTGATTAATCGTGATTATGATTTTAGCCCAAATCGTCCAGCCCTAGTACGTGGTAACAGCTAGGAGACCTGCTGTATAATGATGAAACCCATGCGTGTCAGCTGACTCTGTACATCGCTGCTGTGTTGTCGCTCTGGCTGGCGTTTTGCTGACCAGAGTCCTCGGCACAGCAGGGTTCCAGAGACATGATCATACATCACTTCTGAATACAGCACCCATCACACGTCTGAAGGAGTCATCAGCTAGTGTTGACATAGGTGACTGCATACGTCACTATGCGTGAATCGGCTGGAGGGTGCTTAAGAGGAGGAAGTAACTATTTTCACATGTGCCCAATCTACAAAGGTCTTGCACTGAATCAATGCGTTGCACGTATAATGAAATCCACAGCACTTGGCACCAGATTCTGACTCGTATCATAAATAATGGTCTTTTGTGCTGCGCTTTTTGTAACATGCATAACTTGCTCCTAACACTGTACAGTCATGACTACAGAATGATAACGCGTATGTAATCAGAGCCTGGAATATGATCCAAGCCATTAGGAGATTTCATAGTTTAATTAGTAGTGTGACCTGGCAGTTTAGCCGCAGTACTAAAACCAAATACTTTATTGATACTGTATTTGGGGAGGCAGTCTTGGGCATTGTCCCCGTCTAGGGTAGAAGGGCCTCCTGGGCCTCGTATTCTCCTAGCCTTTTTCCTGCAACCCCTGGTGTAAATATTCTCTATTTAGGGCTGTCAGAAATGTGGATATGACTAAGTGGGTAAGGGCAAATAATACGGCTAGAACAGTAAATTACATCACTTAACTGTTAGGCAGCCTTTAAAACCCATGAAAAGACGACACTTGTATTATATCCAAAATTTAAGACTATATCCCGCCTCGTAAATCGATGTATTGCCCAGCCCTAAAAGAAAGCATAGGTCTTACTGGGTTGATAATAGACTTTGGCTGTAATTTTAAAACGGTTCCCCTGGGATCCTAAAAAGATGTTTTGTTTTGTAATTGCAACTGGTTTAACCTGATTCATGTTTTTGGCCATTAAAACGGTATCGTTTTTCTTCCCTCGCTTTTTTATTTTTAATTTAAAATGTAGATCCAGAAGGTGGTGCTGGCCCTGGGTGACTACATGGGAGCCAATTGCTATGCCTGCATCGGAGGGACCAGCATTCGCAGTGAAGTCCAGAAACTGCAGGCTGAATCCCCTCACATTGTGGTGGGAACCCCCGGCCGCGTCTTCGACATGTTAAATCGCAAAAACCTCTGTAAGTCATCACGGGAAGCAGTTGTGTAAAAGTGCTGCAGTGGTTGCAGGTTGACTTTATTTTATTGTAACAGTTTGTCAAATTTAATTTCCTGAACATTGACAAGTTTATAAATAGAAATTGCACTGTAAATGTGGACAAAATCGTCTGGCCGTGCAATTGTAGATGGGTCGCTCGCTGCGTGCTCAACTGATTTTGGGGGGGGTCAACTTGTAAAATGGGATCAGTTCACTACACGAGCAATGAATCAAACCATTCATGCAGTTTTGGTTTATAACAATGAATCAAACCATTCATGCCGTTTTTAGTTAATAATCCAAAGGGGACCTGCTGTATAATGATGAAACCCATGCGTGTCAGCTGACTCTGTACACCGCTGCTGTGTTGTCGCTCTGGCTGGCGTTTTGCTGACCAGAGTCCTCGGCACAGCAGGGTTCCAGAGACATGATCATACATCACTTCTGAATACAGCACGGTGATGGGGTTAAACACAATCTCTTGTAATCTTGAGTCACGCCTTTTTAAAAACATCCCAGTGTACAAGGACGTTAAGCAAACGTGTGTCCTGGTTTATTTAATTAACTTTAATTTTTTTTTTTTCTTCTTCTTGCAGCTTCTAAGCACATCAAAATGTTTGTGCTGGACGAGGCTGACGAGATGCTTAGTCGAGGGTTCAAGGACCAGATCTATGAGATTTTCCAGAAACTGGCTAGCAGCACACAGGTGGGACTTTTTGAATTGGTATCTTTTGGCTGGCTGAGAATAGAGCCAGACTGTCTTAACAATAGTTTGGTGTGCTTTAAGCAGAGTACTGTGTAGTCCAGGGTTCCCTCTCCTCCCATCTGCAGTGTTGGTGAAGGACTGAATGTTCCTTGGTAGAGAAGCCTATCTGCCCTCCACTGTAGCTGGGCTCAAGTCCTTGACTCACAACTAATTGGCAGATTACACTCAGTCTTGTCCTCCCCAAATGTTCAGATTTTTACATTTAGCATTTTGGTGGGGACTTACTTTTGACTGGTTATTGTACTGGTACACATGTTGAGCGGAGTCTCAGGTCTTTAACCTGCCCTACCTCGTCTGTGGTTTCAGGTTGTCCTTCTGTCGGCCACCATGCCAGCTGATGTGTTGGAGGTAACAAAGAAGTTCATGCGTGAACCGGTCAGAATCCTGGTGAAGAAGGAGGAGCTGACCCTTGAGGGTATTCGTCAGTTCTACATCAATGTGGAAAAAGAGGTGAAGAAACATTTTCCACTTGAGAAGGGAGTTTAGGAGGCAAAAACGTAGCGACTAGCATTTTATTTTATTAATGCTGTCAAATCATAACAGGAGTTACCTCAGGACACTTTACAGACAGTAGATCTAGACCACACTATAATTTACAAAGACCCAACCGTTCTCCCCCAAGAGGGAAGATAAACTTCCTTTTTACAGGCAGAAGCCTCAGAGACCCAGACTCTTGGTGCGTGGCCTTCGCCGGTTGGGACACAAGACATGTACTGATACAGATATACAGTAGTTTGCCTATTGGACAGTTATTGATATATGTTTGGAGGATGAAGTTTGGGGTGCTGTTGAACCGTACTGTGAACGGAGGTGACGTTTATATCGACATGGGTAGGCTTAAAAAAGAAACCCCTCCTGTAAAACCCAGGTGTCATCGTTGGTATTTAAGCCAAGTGTACCAAATTCTAAAAGGGCAGTCGAGTGTAATGTACCTTGAACTTCGAGGACATGCTGTGTACAGACAAAGTGAGCTTGCTTGCTTGAGCCTGCTGTGTGTCTGACCTGGTGATGGTCCTCAGGAGTGGAAGCTGGACACGCTGTGTGACCTGTACGAAACCCTGACCATCACACAAGCGGTCATCTTCATCAACACGAGGAGGAAAGTGGACTGGTTGACTGAGAAGATGCACGCCAGAGACTTCACCGTGTCTGCTCTGGTAAGTCATTTCCACTTAAATTTGCAGTAGCCCTGAGCTTTGCCTTTACAGTCTTGGGACATTGTGCCTTGAATGTGCACAAAAAGGTTTTGTCATAATTGTGTTCTTTACCCTATAATGCAGTGGAATATTTAAAGGTATGTATGATAAGACTTATAGTGTGACTGCAAGGTCACCAGTTTGTGTCTGTTTGGCTTTGTCTCACTGGTGTCCTCTGACCTGTCTTTCAGCACGGTGACATGGACCAGAAAGAGAGAGACTTGATCATGAGGGAATTCCGCTCTGGCTCCAGTCGAGTCCTCATCACCACTGACCTGTTGGTGTGTACAGTAACAGCCTTTCACACTATTAGTTATTTACACTAGTTTGGTGTGCTTTAAGCAGAGTACTGTGTAGTCCAGGGTTCCCTCTCCTCCCATCTGCAGTGTTGGTGAAGGACTGAATGTTCCTTGGTAGAGAAGCCTATCTGCCCTCCACTGTAGCAGGGCTCAAGTCCTTGACTCACAACTAATTGGCGGATTACACTCAGTTTTTTTTTTAGCGTTTTGGAGGGGACTTACTTTTGACTGGATACATTGAACATGTGTAGAGGTGTACCAGTCAGCCTGCAAGTCCAGAGTTCTTGAACCACAACATGGATTTGTTTCTTTTTATAAATGTGTGCAGGTGCCGGTTCAGATCGACTTTTTGGCCATGTTGGACCAAATAGTGACTCAGATTAAAGGGCTGTTTTTGGCCGATCTCAGTCATGTCCACTCATCGGTTCTATATAGCTCCTGATGACTTTGTGTGGTGTAATTGATATTAATTGTCATTCTGTTCCTCCTCAGGCCAGAGGTATTGATGTCCAGCAGGTGTCTCTAGTCATCAACTACGACCTGCCGACCAATAGGGAAAACTACATCCACAGGTAAGAACCGGCCGGGAGGATCACGTGACTAACTGGGTCGGAAGATGTGAAAGTTAAATCCATAAAGCCTGTAAATGACTTCAACACAACTCTACCAAATACACAGTGCTGCCACTGATTCTATTCTATTTATTTTTTTTTTTTTTCTCCTTATCAGGATTGGTCGGGGTGGTCGTTTCGGCAGAAAGGGAGTAGCCATCAACATGGTTACCGAGGATGACAAGCGAACCCTGAGGGACATTGAGACATTCTACAACACCACCGTTGAGGAGATGCCCATGAATGTGGCCGATCTTATCTAGAAGCTATCGTCCTCCCCCACTTATTTTAGCAGTCAAATCTTGTTTCTTATACGATCTGAATTCTAAGATCTTTCTTTTGCTAAATTCCGCCATGACTTTACCCTCTACATTCTAAGGGAAGGAAGAATGTGGCCATTATTCCTTCCTAACCTTTTGAAATAGTTTTTTGGCCGTTTTTTGGAAGGATGAATTACTGACCTGTTTCATCTGCTTGCCATAGCCCATTACCCCATATTGGCACCTAAATTCATCCTGCAGCTAATCCCTCCTCTAACTCTTCAAGCATTAATTTGAACATCTTGTTTTGCAAACAGAGGACTTTTAACATCGAACAAGTGAGTTTGTAACTGGATCCCACACTTGCGAAACATAACAGTGTTTGCAAAAGCGCATACATAAAAATAACCCCCCCCCCCCCCCCGACATTGATGTTTTGAAAGGATTCTAGCTCACTGTAAGCAAAAGCTCGACATTAAATTAATAGCTCAACATTAAATTAAAAACTGGTCTCGATTGGTAACGGGCATGACGCCGACTCAAAGATCATCGAAGCGTTTGTGAAACGCGTCTGACTTGCACCTGCGCGCCTTCGGCAGGTGCCGCACATGCTCTGTGACCGATACGTGAGTGGTTTAGACTGCAGTTCAGTTTGGACTCAAACACCGCAATGATCTATGGGAAGTGCTGCATTTGACCAGATCAGTATTTAAACAACCTTCAGTGTACTGGAAACAGCCTTTAACTCGCATCCATGATCATGTTGAGAGGTTTTGGGGTCTAGAGTACACAGGGCATATTCAATAAAAAGACCTATATAGTAAAATCCATCATGAATGAGTGGTTTACCGTTTTGATCCTTTCCTGCTGTTTTCATATATATATATTTTTTAATTGCTATTGTACATACTGCTTAGCTGTACAGTCGTTTGTGCAGTAGCTTCAGTTGAAGACTGACTGGTGGCCACAGACGTTTGGAGGCAATAAACGGTGAGTGCTATGGAGACGTTGCCTCTGGACCCTGACGTCCTGTTTGGAATTATTTTTTTCCATCTCTTGACATTGTTCATTTAGTTTATTTTTTTTTTTTTTTTTTATAAAACAAACTGGATTTTTGATAAGTTGGCGGTGTCTTTTTGTAACCTACCTCGCCAAAATGTTGGGAGGGGTGGGGGTGGCGTCTGAAATGAAAAGGACCAAATTGCAGATGAAGTATATATAGATTCCACCCCCCCCACCCCCTTTCTTTACTCTTAAGTGCTCTCATTAAAATGCCTGTCATCATGGGGTTTGGTGTGTAGGAGAAACGTCATGTTTTGCGGTGTATTAGTCAGTGCCATTTTTATTTTAATTTTTTTTTTTTTTAAATGAATTTACGGAATTGTTAACCTTTTTTGGAGACAACCCGTATCAAGTTTTCTACATTGGATTCTGTATAGTATTTATTTTAATGGTCTTTAAAAAAAATAAAAAAATAAAGGTTTCTCCTATAACAGTGTAAACTGGCCTCTGCATTGTTGAATAGCATGAAAGCTGTTAGGCCAAACCCTTTGTGGAAAGGCTAGACTTATTGGATTTATGCGATCAAATATCTAAGATGACAGCTGAAGCACTGGGTCTAATGGACCGACACACCTGTGCTGCTGCTCTTTCGCTGATTGGCTGCTGAGAGCACCGAGGTTTGGGCCGCCTACCGCCGTTGACAGACAACTGTACCCATTATTTATTCTCAATAAGTGTTTGGTTTTTTTTGGTTTTTTTTTTTGGTCAAAATTAGTTAATTTGTCGACAGTAGGTCTGAAGGAACCGTGACACAAAAATACATGAATGCCCTTTATTTATCTCGTGACTCTTTTATTCATCTGCCATTTCAAGCTGCATCTTCTTAGTGGCGGGAACACTATTTACAACATTTTAGCATGTCATTACTGATTGTTGTCATTCCGCAATAAACATTTAATTGTATATCGGTGTCATGTCCATTCAGTCCGTGTGCAAATTACAGTACAGAGTCCAGCCCTTACTGGATTCCTGTTCGATCCCTCCGGTCTCAAAAACTCGTCAGAAAAACACCGATTTACATAGAGTAGCTATACAAAAAGATACAAGCTTGACGTTACGTTAATAGGAATGACGAACGAAAATGCTCGTATATAAGAATTATTATAGAACTGTTACTGGAGCCGTCAGCGCGGGTCTTTATGGTGGATTCTACATCTTTAATGCAGAGCAAGAAAAGTATAGAAGACGTGACACCGTATACTACTAGTGGATAAACATGAATAGGCTACAAAATGAAGAATTTGTGAAGGTAGGCTCCTTATCGAGCTACATTATGATAAACAGGAAACCGGTGCAATACTGTTTTCCAGTATAAACAAATACTCTATTCATTTTAGCATTTATATCATTGGTATTGAAGTCATTAGGAACACATTGACAAAGTCATGAAAAATAGGGCTGATAGAATAAAGCACCTATGAGATACGAGATAAAAGATGGACCGCTTTGTGGCCCCTAGGACTGATTTCTTCATCACATGAGAACTATGGACTCTGGGCTTCCAGTCACTCCACCAGAGGGAGACATTGTCCTTTGGTCACTGGGGCAGACTGGTTAAATGAACTGGCAGAATCCCAGTCTGAAAGCATCTCAAACTGGAGGAAGATTAAGAATCCCCCTCCTATCAAATACCATGCATTCAGATTTTTTAGCTTTTAGCCTTTAGCATCGTACTGCTGTCTTGCTTGCTGTGGTTGACGAGGCCTTTTTTGTTGAGGTTAGCAGACCAACTGCTCAGAGAGTCACATTGAGAGTCAGGTAGAGGAGCAACATCATAAAATCAAGTTTGAACTTGTTGCATAGGGAAATTAAAGCTGTGCATAACAAAAGTGCATCAACACGTTCCACAACTAGATCAGATGGAGTGTTCAAGCAGTGATAGACAGGCAGACGGACAAATAGATAGATAGACTTTATTGATCCCAAACTGGGAAATTTCTGTTACAGCAGCAGGTATAAGATACACAACATCCATACAGAATTACAAAAAAATAATAATAAATAAAAATACCAGAGCAGCTTCTCAAGAAATTCAGAAAAATCATCATGGGACCATATAATCAGGGCTGCAACTAACGCTGATTTTCATCGTCGATTAATATGCAATCTCTTATTTTCTCGATTAACCGATTAGTTGTTTGGTCTCTAAAATGTCAGAAAATGTGGATCAGTGTTTCCCAAAGCCCAAGATGACGTCCTCTAATGTCTTGTTTTGTCCACAACTCAAAGATATTCAGTTTACTGTCCCAGAGGAGAGAAGAGACTAGAAGATACTCACATTTAACAAGCTGGAATCGGAGCATTTTGACCTTTTTTTTTCACACAAAAAATGACTCAAACCGATTAATTGATTATCAAATTAGTTGGCGATAAATTTAGTAGTTGACAACTAATCAAACAATTGATTAATCTTTGCAGCTTTACATATAATATTTACCAGGTATACGGCTCCAGGTGTCCGTGGGTTGATTACATCATTTGAATTAAACCAAGAGAACAGTGACTGGTAATGATAATATGACCGATAAGGACACACAATGTAGAAAAAGGCCGCATGTTCGATCAGGATACACACCTCCCTCATTACCACCACCGAGGTGCCCTTGAGCAAAGCCTAATCTGCTGTAGTGGAGCTGCTCAGTATAGCCAGCACATCAACGTGTAGTTGTACTGGGACGCCCCACGCTGTGAATGAGGGCCACCCACTCAGTTACAGACGGGACTGCTTTATGTCAGTCCCAGATGGACTCAGAATTCATTTCAGTTCAATTCAATTTTATTGATAGTGTCAAATCACAAAAGGAGTTATCTCAGAACACTTTACAGATAGAGCAGGTCTAGACAACACTATAATTTACAAAGACCCAACAATTCTCCCCCAGAGCGAGCATTTGGTGCGACTGTGGCGAGGAAAAACCTCCTTGCTACAGACAGGAACCTCAGACAGAGCCTGGCTCTTGGTGGTCGGCCATCTGCCGCTGCCGGTTGGGACACAGAGACAGATACTGATACAGATATACAGAAATACACAGACACATACAGGTATACAGATACAGAGAAATATGATTGGTAATAATTATAGCAGTTGGTATGATGAACAGTGGCAGTGGCAATTATTCATGAATTTGTTTCAGTGGTTGAATGGATTTGGATATTGTAACTTAGGCTGGCTGGTAGTTGGAGTGCAGCAGGGGGAGTCATTAGAGTCATGTACAGTACGCTGATGAATACTTGATACTTGCCCAGTGTCTCAGGAAGGGCATCCCTATTGGACAACTTCGCAGGTCACAGTTTACCTCCGGGACCTGTCCTTCAACGTATCCAGTGCAGTATATGGTTTATTGTCATGTCGCTTCCGTTTCACAGTAGGAACGTTGTGCCCTAATGCTGCATTCGTGGGGTGGCGGCATAGTCAAAAAGAAAGTGTTCCCGACTGGGAAAATTCACGTGAACACCCCCTCAAGTCGAGAACAGCAACTCGGAAAGTCTGCCAAGTTTTGTGATGTTCTGAATATGCAGAAAGATTTGAACAATACAGAAGAATATGAATTTCCCATACATAAATAAAGACATTTGCACCATACATTGTTGCATAAAAATTCACCAGAATGCAGGACATGAAGTGTTTGACACTGAAAATGTTATTGGGGAGGACCCCCAAGGCCCTGCATTTATAATGTGCTCCCCCCCATCCCAATGTTGAAACAAAACCTACATCCTTGAATGGGAGGGATTGAATTGCGTTCTCACAGTGATCAGTGCATGGATGCTCGGGAAGGCGAGATAAAACTGAGTGTGTGATGACTTAGACTTAGACTTCTCTTTATTGATCCTTTTGGGATGACTCCCGCAAGGAAATTAGATTAGATTAGAACTGGTTTATGAGTGGCCTACTCAACTGGATTTGGTGCTCTGTAAAAACATTTGGGTCTGTGAATGACATCTTCTTTTATTTGTTTGGATTGGACTGTCATCCATTCCCCCAAAAGGTCAATTTGTGGCTCTGCTGTATTAATGTCATGGCTCCATGTTGGGGCAGAAGGACTCCACACACACACACCTGTGATAGAAATAGCAGTCTATGGGAGTCGTTAAGATACGGTATAATAGAGAACAAACGGACATACAAGATTGACTTCTGAATACTTGATGTATGTATGAGTCCATTGCTTTTCATTTTAGAGAGTAACTTCACACCAGACTCACTTGACAGTTTCAGGAGTGCTTTATCTCTGGCCACAGCCTGCATCACTGATGGCTGTGATTGGCTGAGGTCAGTGTAGGCGTGCTCTGTTACACCTGGAACCAATGGTGATGTCACCGACTCATGGAGTTCACCTGTACGTCCCTGCAGCACGTCAGCAAAAAACGTGATTTTTTTGGGGCTGTCTTTCAAAGAAACTAATCTAACTAACTCTTTCAACAATTTAGCATATCGTTTTTTTCCTCTAGGATTCAAACAGAACAGGACATTAGACACACACACACACACACACACACACACACACACACACACACGCTTGTTTTTAAATACTTGTTAGGACCCTCATTACCATAAGGCATTCCTGAGCCCCTAACCATCACAACCAAATGCCAGATGCCCAACCCTTACCCTAAACTTAATTCTAACCTTCGAGGGACAGTTCACCCCAAAATCAAATATACATATTTTCCCTGTTACCTGTAGTCTATATCCACGACGTTTCACTTCCGGGATTGCTCCGATGCTGCTGGAAATTCCGCTGGCTGAGGTCAGTGCAGTGTAGGCGAGGACGAGCCTCTCGTCCATGAGTACGCTTCCTTCTGCGCTGTGATAAGTTAAAAGTTACAATTAGGTGTGAGGTCTTCTGTAGGTTTACATGTTTTTAGGTTACGGTTTGGCTAACTTATCCAAAAAGTGACGAGAGGACCCAATGCAAGCCAACGTGCATCAGGCACACAACACTCTGTGTGACGCAGGGCGTCAGGCACCGCTCCTGGGTGAAATACCAAGTTGTCAGGAAGTCCCGTTGAGTTTTTCAAATGTATTTTTTGTTTCTCGCTTTGAGCACCACAAGCCTAATGCCATGTAAGTTCCATTATATTGGAGAGAAGGCGGACATCTCTACGGCCAATATCTGCCCACCACTGGGCAACTCACACCAAAACTATGTAGACTGATAAATGGCACCTTACACACCTGTAGGTAAGAGGAAAATATGTATCTTTTGATTTTGGGGAGAACTGTCCCTTTAACCTTAAAGCCAAGGCCTTCAAATAGTCCTGAACAGTGAAGACCCACACATGCACAGACGCGCACGCATGCGCGCGCGCACACACACACACACACACACACACACACACACACACACACACACACACACACCCTCCTCCTCTGTATGTAACTCATGGATGCAGCATCCAAACACATGCATTGTCATGCACAGTGAATGTGAATATGCGCCCTGCACCAGCATGCACGAATAACACAAATAAACTGCACTCCCTCCAGCTGTCACTGACTTGTAACTCCCCCGCACCAAAACTTTCAATGGCCCCCTGTCCCATTCGCCAAACACACACTCACACACACACACACACACACACATTACATCCCAGGCAGTTTAACCCATCCTAACCTCCCCGGTGTCCCAATATGACGTCCATGCAGCCTCAAAACATGTTACGTCTCTCTGGGTTTTTTTTTGTGTGTCCCGCTCTCAGCCTAGGTGGCCCTTCTTCCAAAGGCACTTTGGCGAAAGATACCCCGTGCCCATCCCCCAACTGCCCCAACACACACACACACACTCCCGTTACCCACTCCACCCCCTGTTGGGTGCTGGATTGTGGGGCTGAGAGATGGTGGGGGGGATTATGCGAGTGTGAGGCTCGTAAAGGGCCTGCCATGGTCTTTCTGTTGTGTGACGGATGGCTGGGAGGCTGAACAGGCCTGCTTTGCATGAGAAGAGAAGCCAGCAGAGGGGAGAATAGAGGTCTATTCAATGAGGCCTGTCACCCAAAACCACCCTCCTGCACTGAACCCTCACACCCCACCCCTTCATCATCCATCCCTTCATCCTTTCGTCCCTCCTCCTCCTCCCTTGTTCTCCCCTCGCCATCTTGGTCTCCTTTTCTTCCTTCATTTTGTGGCTTTCATTTGCCCCGTCTTCACCGCTTCTTTCTCACCCTATAATCTACACCCCACCCCCACTCCGCTGCCCTCCTCACTTCTTGATTTCATCCCACTTAATTTCTGTTCATTCAGATTTTCCCTCCTTTCCATCAAGCTGTTTTTACCTCGCTGAGTCCCATAACATTTGAATCCTCTCATTACTTTGTTGGCATTGTGAATGAGAAGCTATAATGGAAATGTCATGGTCAAAGCTCTTTAACACTAAAAGAAGTCATGTGACTCGATGCTCTGACATGCTTAGTGAGTCCACGTTTGAGTCAGCAGGAGATATTATGGCATAATTAGGTCAAAACTGCAACTAATTCAATGCTTTTTAGCCACTAGGGAGCAGAAAAACACCAAAACAGTATATATACAGTACTGTATATACAGCCTGTCACGTTTTGTGAAGCTGATATGACTAACATATTATATGTCTACGTTTACATCCAGCACACACAGAGCAATGTAAGCATTCATTAGAAGTGGTGTCTGTGTCCACCTGACAAATGGAAGTCCAACAGTCACTCTCTTTTTCGCTCTGGTTTGGTCTCCACTAGTCTTGCATTGCCAGACCTATCTCCACACCGATGTGGAGTAAGGTCTGGCTATACCACATGCTTTCTGTGATAGGAGAAAAAATGCTCTAGGTTGTTTGCATTTCTTTAAACCGATCACAATCGTCTTGGGATGCGTCCCGAACGCAACGACGGTGGCTCTTCTAAATAGTCTCGGGAAGGAACTTGTTTTGGTGGAACATTTGCACCCTGCAAAAGAAAACGCCACATACAATATTAAATGAAGTTAACTGTTCACACAATACAGTAACGTGAGTTACATGGTAAAACTTAATTTACTCTTACCAGTGTATCTCTGTGTACTTTGTCCACAGCAACCCATCAATCAGTCCCAAAATGTCCCAGTCAGAGAGTAAATCCCGTAAACATATTCTTTATAAATCTTTACTATCATTCCCTGAAATAACCAAGCAGGCCTGCCTTTTTGCACAATCCAAATTTCCTTAAAAACTTGCCATTTTCAGCATGTAGCTTTCTAGCTCAAAGGATGTTGTTTTCCAGATTATGAAAACAGAAACACACAGAGAACAGGTGAGGGGCAAAGTCTGACATCACGCGCCGAACACCAGGCTTTATCCTGAAAATGGAATTCCGTTGATCCAGTCTCTTATCTAATATCTGGCATTTTAAGCCCACTTCAGACCAAAGATCTGCAACGAGACCAAACCGTTTTAGAATGTTGCAGGGAAAAGTTGCAGTGGTCTGGACCACCCGTCTCAGTTTGACTTAAGCCAGCTGATAGTGGCTCCTGCGACTCAGCTTGTCAAGGTGCCAGTGGCTGGTATAGAACAGAACGGCACATTGCAAGTAGCTGCAGTAGTAGGGAATCTTTGGTCTGAACTGGGCTTTAGCTGCTAAATGTCTATCGGCTGTTTGTTTCTGTGTACGTACCAAACAGCAGACCAATGATCTTACCCACATCAACCTAACCCTGGAATTCTCTCAGCCTCCGACCGGCCATCGGCTAGAACATTGCTCTTGCCTGAAATGTGCTTGTCCTCAACGGTATCGCTAGAACACCAGGCTCCATCTGAACCTGGCCAGGAAAGCTAATAGATTTTGGTAAACCACGGCCTTGCCACCATTAGCGTCATACATTTCAAAATGCTTCATGGCCAACACCAAAGTCTCTTGCTGTCGGGCAGAAACCTCATTTCACCATATTTTTCTTTCATAACTCAATGCTATTGGTCACCCTTTACGTCTGAAAGTCTGGAACTTTCAGGCCTAAAAAAATATCCTTGATCTGAACTACATCCCCCTACATATTTCCTAGCCTGACAAGCCAGACCCACATCAAGATGTTGGGTCTGGGAACTCACCATTGGCAGGGCTCAATCCGAGGGGCGGGATAAACGGTTGTCTTTCAAATTCCCTCTGCACTCATAGCCAACCAGAGCAACACTAGTTTATAGATTAAACTTTTGCCTTTTGGCAAAACGCCGAACACATCTTCCTTTTTTAAGAATGACTTCAGTGCCGTTCTTTGTTCTTTTCTCAAAGAAAAGCTTAACTCCAAGTCTCCAAGTAGCAGGGAATTCACACGAAACCGTTGCAACTCTGCCGTCCTTATGTTAAGCCCGCCCACCGACTCAATACACGATGTTATTGGCCTGACCAGAATTTGTTTTTTCCAGCTCGCAAGCCAACGGAGAGTTGCTAGACTGATCCTGGCTGCAAATTACATTTGCTGCCAGTAGGGTGCGTCTAGATTTCTAGGCTACTGCTTTCTTCAAATCATAATTGAAACCTAGCACTGCAGTGACTCTCTGCACTTTCCCCACAAAAGCACTCCATTTTGAAAACCTCTGGCTGACAGAATTGATGATGCTGATGATACTTATGGGATAAGGGTTATATCATTCATTGTCCATTGCAGCCACACCAAAAAAGTTGCTCTTTGCATTTATCTGCTGCTGCACACCACTCTCATGTGTCCATATCTCAACTCTCTTCCCTGGCATCTGCTCTCTGTCGGGCTCACCTTAAACCCACTGCATGGAACTTTCATTTGTGTTGATTTTGGCGGCCCCTGTGGACAAAAGTAGAAGTGTTCCCATGAGCACCACCGCCTCGTGGCGTGAAGATCTTGTTCTGGCTAGCCCATGGATTTGTCTCAGAAGCGAGTGAAAGAAAGACGCAACTTATTTTCAATACTATTTTTCTTTTTCAAACAGCGGTTTACAGGATGCAAAGCGGTGAGGTAATGTATCTATTTGTGGCTATTTAAGATGAAGAACAACTGTAACATGCAACACATTCTCACTCTCATCACTGCCCCCTTAGGCGTTGTTATTGACGCTAAAAGTCTCCTTTAGCATCATATCTAAACTACATTATCTACACTACATATAAACGCGCTGGGTCGGAACTATTGGCGTCACTTTTGATGCAGTTGGGTTTAGGAAAAGATCGTGGGTGGGCTTATGAAAGGTACGTTTATGTGACATGCAGAACAAGAACGGGACTGTTGGGTTTAGGAAAAGAGGAATGCGATGGTTGGGAAAAAAAAAAGTGACATTTGGGTTAAGGAAAAGATCGAGGGTGGGGTTATGAAATGAACGTTTCTGTAACCCATCCACACACACCGGGCATGTGCATGCCGGTGTAAATGTTACTCTGCGGTTGTAAATCATGGATATAGAAGTTGAAAATACAGAAAAAACTTTGGAGAAAGAACAACAATTGCGAAAAGTAAGGGCAGGGATTTATTAGCTTGGAGCGACGACGAGGTGGAACTGTTACTGAAAGGTATGTAAGCCTACCTAACCGATAAGACTGACTGACGTGCGGCGGCATTTCCAAAAGTCTTTTGGAATCAATTCTGATTCTTCTGTTTGTGCCCGTCCAGACTACAAAGCCACCTCGGGGCAGCAGTGTTGCCAAACGTCTTCATTTCAGGGCTTGGAAACGCCAGAGTACAGCGGACACGAAGCCTATACGTAGCAAAAGATATTCGTTTTTAAATCAAAATGTAGTAGTGTAGATGTAGCCTGAAAACTGCTGCTGTTTTCACTTCACCTCTGTCAACTTTGACAAGCAAGCAGAAAAAGAACATTTTAAAATCCGACAAAAAAAATGAGAAAGCCCAGCTCTGTGATGATGGACAGAAAGGAGGAAAGCGACTGCTGTGTTGGGTCTGATGTGGCACACAAAAAAAGAGTAAAAGTAAGAGTGTGCGAGGGGACAGAGGGAGCTGAAAAACTCCACTGCCATTCCATTCCATGTGAAGCCACAGAAGTTGACAGATAGATGAAGAAAAGCTGAGAGAGTGAGTGTTGGTGTGTTGTTTTTTGAAAGAGCAAAGCCAGGGGAGCGGGGAGGAGGCGGAGGCCAAGGTTTGGAAGGGATTCCACACAAGGTTGTCATGGAGATGGAAACGGGAGACTGGAGCCTCACAATTCCCAATTAGTCACAAACACACGGTCACAAACACACACCTGCAGCATGCACACACACCTCGGCATAATACACTCTCCAATGAACTTAGGAAAACTCACTCTTACACACACACTTCTGGTAAGATGTCACACGCACACGCACACACACACACACACACACACACACACACACACACACATGCATTTGTCAGCCAAGTGTTGGGAAATATCACCTGTCCCACCTATGCAGGCTGTTCTCACGAACTATTCGTCCATATAGCTGTGAAAAGTAAAGCACTAATTCATATGTATTCCATGTATGTATTGCTGTATGCACCACATTGACTGCTGCCGTATGAGAGCATGAGGGTCTGCGTAGAGAGGTTGTTAGGATGGATGGATGGTTCATAAAAACACAGGGCTTTCAAGCAGAGGGAGCAGAGTTTGTGTCCCGCAAGAAGTTAACGGGAAGACACGAGACTTTCACCCAGGATAACAGGTGCTTGTGTCCCGGGAGGATTACTTAAGAGGACCAATGTTTAAACCCAAACCACAATCTTTTTTCCTAATCTTAACTCAATGTTTTGGCGCCTAAACGTAACAGTGATCGCCGCATCACAGCAACGGCCGCTGAACCAGCCGCCCCATCACGGTGCGCTGTACCCGGCTAAACTTAACTGTCATGTGACCCGTCGTCACGTGAACGGCAGTCGCCGTAATTTCATAGGATATCATAAAAATGGTTGTTCACAAGTTTTTGTAACGATGCCATACGAACACGTTCATGAGAATATGTTGACCTGTGTGTGTGTGTGTGTGCTTGAGACAGTGATTGTCACCTGTGCTCTGTCTGGCAGGGCTGTAGTCACAGCTGTGGCACTACTCACCAGTCAAGTACTGTGACTGGCGGCTTGTTTTTTCTCCGACATGTTTCTGATGCAGGTGGAGACGGCTGACAGTGCACACAACAATAAAACACTATACCTCGACTAAAACACAGTCCGACTCATGATGGACAGAAAAGGATCAAAATCAACGTGGCAGAATTCCAGCGACTGCTGGCGAATAGTCAAAAAAATAACATCCCATGTCTTTTCCTAACCCCTTTTCCTTGACCTCAATGGAAAACGTCATGAGGTCAAGGAAAGATGTGTAGGAGAATTCATAAGGACAAGACAGCCGAGGTGCTCAGAGGATCTTACTGCACTGACACTAGGCTCTGTAATGTTTTGCTTAATTGCTTGTTCATATATTTTTTGACTGGGATGACTATGCACGAGTGTATGTTAGAGTATTTATTTGTGTATTTATGACTTTTAGTACTTTTATATTCAGGAACGGCACAGCAACCATCATTGTACACAAGCTTGTGCAATGACAATAAGGCTATTCTTTTCTATTATGCGACAGAGGATGTTATTGCCGTGAGTCTGCTGTCGTGAAACTACAACGTTCCTCAGATAGACTTTTAAAATGCATCTGGATACTACCTTGTGCATTCTTACCACATTGTGTTAATGCAGGCTATGTATGGTAACCTACATGATGATCTGCGTCCCTTGGCTGTCATGGTTTTTGCGA
The DNA here is from genome assembly GCA_023566125.1 of Zingel zingel. Taxonomy (NCBI): domain Eukaryota; kingdom Metazoa; phylum Chordata; class Actinopteri; order Perciformes; family Percidae; genus Zingel; species Zingel zingel. The sequence continues at coordinate 5,559,105 of CM042336.1, read as the reverse complement.
CCGGCCGAATGTTGCATCGCTTTAAATGTTGCCGCAAGGAATTATGGGACGCCATGATCTCTTTTCCCCTTGTAAAGGATGGTGCGGTGTAACCTATACTTTCCTTAGCATTTGGACAATTCAACCAGCTCTTATCATGGCTGCCACTTACATACTGATGGGTCATTTTACCCGGTTAGGAACCTTCCGAAGCAAAAAAAAGACTATTCTAGCCATCGTCTTTCCTATTGCACCTTCCACCTACATTACCCACAATGCAACTTGAGTGCTAACAGTTCGGTCAGAGATTCAGGTGCGTTATGCTAGTAGCGGCTAATGTAGCCTGGAGCCTCAAGCAGAGATGAGGAGCAACAGAAGTCTGGGAAACTCACTTCTCTCTAACTCCACACGGATTGAAGTGACATCACTTGAGGCATTTATCAGACTTCACACAGCTCCCTCTGGAGACACTAGAGACGGGGTGTCAAACTCAGTTTCACTAAGGGCCACACTGGAAAAATAGAGTCACATCAAGGGCCAGACATGTTTAGTTTATTGTCATGCTTTTACTTAACTGAAAAAGTCAAATATCTTTGACTGTATTACTGCGTGTCTCATACAGTCTTCTCACTTACAGTTTGGTTGACATAAAAAAAAAAAAAATAATTTCAGCAAAAAAGTTCCTCAGCCATCATAGAAGCATCATTAGCAAATCATGAAAAACAATGAATACATTTTTCAAAGCAGGCTACCACACGGCCGACTCACAGCAACATGTTTTACAGCCTGCATATGTAAACTCTCTGCTTCTGTGGTCACGTAATAACAGTGTGAAAAACAGTTTCCTGTCTTTTTGGGTTGGTGCACAACTAGTCGGGCCAAAATCTGTCGTGAACCTAAATTGATATGTGGGCAGGATCAAAATTTGCGAGGGGCCGGATTTGGCCCGCGGGCCTTAAGTTTGACACATGTGCACTTAAGGCTTCATACAACTTTTTTCACATACGCAGTACTACCCAAGACAATCAGTGGCAGGAGTTTCCTATAGTCAGTAATGAGAGAAGGAAAAACTGATGTTATCTGTATGTACAGTTGTGTTCAGAATAATATCAGTGTGTTTAAAAAAAAAGTGAATAATGCTCAAAATCCTTAGAATAGCTTTTAATTCCATAATCTCAATGCATTGGGAACACTGCACATTCAATTCCAAATCAAAAAATGACCAAAATTGATCAAGTTTGTGTTATACCTTTACAGAAAGTGAAGAAAAAGGAATGTTAGGCTGTTCAAAAAAATAGCAGTATTTGCATTTTTCTTTACAAACTCAAACATTTACTGTATAAACTGAAAAATGTCTCAAGGGTTTGCTTTACTTTGAATCACTGCACTAATATTTAGTTGCATAACCATTATTTCTGAGAACTGCTTCACATCTGTGTTGCATGGAGTCGACCAACTTCTGGCACCTGTGAACAGGTATTCCAGGTAACAGGTAACAATTTTGCTCTCATCAGTCCACAGAATGTTGCCCCATTTCTCCTTTGGCCAGTCAATGTGTCCTTTGGCAGATTTCAACCTATTCAGTACATGTCTTTTTTTCAGCAATGGGACTTTGCGGGGGCTTCTAGCTGATAGCTTAGCTTCACATAGCCTTCTTCTGATCGTAACAGTACTCACAGGTAACTTTAAGTTTTCTTTGATTTTCCTAGAGCTGATCACTGGTTGAGCCTTTGCCATTTTGGCTATTCTTCGATCCATTCGAATGGTAGTTGACCGTTTTTTTCCACGTCGTTCAGGATGCATTTTCAAGTCATTTGAAATCATTTTGGCTGAGCAGCCTATCATTTTCTGTACTTCTTTATATGTGTTCCCCTCTTTAATCAACTATTTAATCAAAGTCCGCTGTTCCTCAGAGCAATGTCTGGAACGACCCATTTTGCTGAGTATTTCAGTGTGAAATGCACTATAACCAGCATGCACAACATTTGCTTCCTTCCTTCCTTAAATATGGGCCATAACTGACACCTGTTTCTTCACTAATTGAACACAACACTGCTATTATTTTGAACATGCCCCTTTCTATTACGGATTAAATTACACAGAATGAGCAGCATGCATGTCATGACTGTTGGCTCTGTTAGTTTTCTATGACTCTACAGCACTTACTAGTAAATTATTTGCCATGTAGAAATATCACTTCTACCAAAAAAATTGATTATTGAGGTTAGTGATGTTGCACTGCTATTATTTTGAACACATCTGTAATTGCGCTTATTTAACCTTTGTGTTGACTTCGGGTCACATTGACCCGTTTAAAATTTTTGTTTTATATCAGAAAATATGGGACGTAGAAATAAGCGCTGAAAATGTGTAGAAGAAAATTTTTTAAATTTTAAACGTTGGAAAGCAAAAACAAACTGTGAAAAAAGGTTTTAAAAAATGTTGGAAAAAAAGTGTTTTTTTTCAAGGTTGAAGGGAAGACAACACAAGCGTTAAGTATGCGCATAGTCCACCGTCCCTCTATAGACCAGGGTTCAACATTAAGCATGGCCCCTGGCCACAGCAAGTAGTCTGTGGCCACCAAATATCCCCAGGAGGTGGCCCCCTGTGGCCACCAAGTTTGATCAGGTCTCTCTTAAGAATGAGACCGGAGGAGGTAGCATCCCTTTTAGCTCATTGGCGTTATTGGGAACACGGCTGATGTTTGGGTGAAAATCATGATGTTGCAGCAGTCCATTATCCATTCATGAGTGGTGATCCGCAGCCGCCAGAGATGGTACGCTGGCGAGGAAAATACTGCGTAGTGATAGCTGATAGAGTTAGCTTTAGCCTAACGTCAGTCCTCCTCTCTTCCTCTGCCTTTGTTTATGATCTTAACCCCGTCTGAAAGCACTGGTTGGTAGATCCCGCCAGTAGTACTCCGTATTGTCACGGAATCAACCACATTTGTATTCGGTGTGGTATCTGACTCAGGCAAAGAGTGTAAACAGTCTTAGATAAGTCAATGCCTGGTAGGGATGGGGTTCTATAGCATTATACTGAATCTGAATCCAGTTCCCCGATCAACAGCGGTGTAAGAAGAATTCAGATCCTTTACTAAAGTAAAAGTACTAATACCGCATTGTAAAAACAATCTGTTACAGGTAAAAGTCCTGCATTGAAAATGTAATATAAAAGTATGGAAGTATGATCAGGAAAATGTACTTAAAGTATATAAAGTAAAAGGTGCTCAATGCAGAAAAATCCTCCCATTGTAGAAAGTGTAAAGGATCCAACCAGTTGTGTGTTTAATGGTCTAATCATCTCAGCTGGACTTGTAGGCCGTTATATTGTTGGCTTTTTAGTTTACTTTAGAATAAAACATTGTATTGTATGAACTACATGTGTTATGTGTGCAAAAATCTTAATTTGTAAAGTAACTAGTAACTAAAGCTGCCAGATGAATGAAGTGGAGTAAAAAGTACAATATTTCTCTCTGAAATGTAATAATAGTGAAGTAGAAGTGAAACTAGCATGAAAAGAAAAGACTTAACTAAAGTACAAGTACCTCAACATTTGTACTTAAGTACAGCACTTGGGTATATGTACTTTGTTACATCCTACCACTGCCTATCAAATATTTTTAGGTCGATCCCCTGTGGCGATGATGCGCTTGGCTCTCACCACACTTCAATAAAACCTGAAGAGAAGCATCGCGGTGTATACATTTCGATGAAGACAACAGATGTATCTGCGGATACGCGATGGAAGGCTCCAAACAATTGCTTGTAAGTGGATCTCTGAGCTGAGATTATTTGGGTGAATAGTTATGCTGATGTGTTAGGATCACATAAGCCCAGCTGCAGCTGAGCTGGTGATGTCAGCAACAATGCTTTTGTCCCAAAAACTAATTGAGTGTGTTGAGAGTTAAAACTCTCTGAGTTCCATCCACCCACTTATGCTGACAGTGCTTTCACTCACCAGAGGGCTGGATATAAAGAATATACTACTTAATATACTATGGGAAACTGGTTTAAATAAATTTGGGAATATGCAGCACAACACACAATAATGAACTGCTACTCGTTTACTTCCTAATCAGTTCTGTACTCATGTCACATATTCCTAAATTAAAAAGTTTAACCAAATGACCACTATTTCTAAATGCTACTGCTTACAATGCTGTTTGAGTCAACACGCCAGGCTAAATGGATGGATGTGTCTACTACATCCCTGAAGCCATCTTTGGAGGAAGTTGAGCAGACTCGGGAGACAGCATGGCCCAACGTAGTTTCAGGCAACACTGCTGTTAACAAAGACTCTGGAGGACAGCTAAAGAAGAGGTCTATTTCTCGCCCCAACCAACAAAGATCTTCCTCATTCTCCTGCAGCTCTAAAGTAATTCTGTGTGCCATTGTAGCTGAATCAATACCCGTGTATAGGGACATGTCTTCAGCCCAATCCTCTGAAAAGAGGGTCAGCTTCTCAAAAGCGTGGCTTTAAAGAAGACACACCAAGCATTTCATTTGCGGTTAGCTTGACAAATAATAATGTTGTGGTTTTTTGATTGAGTCGGACGTGTTTACTCTGTAAATGGTGGAGGGATGTGTTGAGAAGCAGTTGCATAATAATGGAGTAAATCAAGTTATGACAAGAGTTTAGAGAAACTCACGTCAGTGAACAAAAGATACACCACCACCATTATGAACTAAAGATTTAGGCCTATAACCTAGATTAACACACCGTCCTGAGTCATTATATCATTATCTGTCATCTATTATATTTGCCCTAGTGACCTTTTGGATACAACTCAGGCAAAGTGGGCAAGTTCCCCCAAGGACCCAGATCCCAAATGGGGTGCAAAAGCAGCAAATATCTTTGGTGTAGAGGGGCACTGTGTCAAAGTCTACTTTTAAAACCTTTAAACTGTTTGGTGTTCTGAGCCAAAAATATAATGAAGCCTCCATTTGTAGTGTGCAGTCCCCACTTTACCTGATGGGTACTTAAACACAACGGGATCCATACACACTGCAGAATGGGAGGAAGTGGGTCAACAGGGGCCCTAAAGGGGGTTAATCTAGCCTCAATATAAAGACGTGTAAAGTTTTTGTGGTGGTCTACATTACATTAGATACAGGATTTTTTTTCTCCATGAATATAACAGTTTTTTTTTTAAGGAAAACAAATGTGTCTGTGTGGTATATCCAGCTCGCTTTCTGTGGGGAAAAAAAAGATGAATTCATGGCCTTCCTGGAGAATTATCCCAAAAATGTTTGATAATTTATGATGTTGCTTTTTTTTGCTGATTTCAATGGGATTTTATTAATATAAGAAGTAATAGTAAATGTTATTTTACTTGTAATATGTTTTGTTACTTTAGCTCGTATATTGTTTTATTGTAAATGTATTTATGTAACTCATTTGTGTGTTGTATGTTTCAGAAATATAATAAATACACTGGATTTAAAAAAACAGGCTGCAGTATGTATTAGTTAGGGTTTAGAGAATTACCTCTGCGCGCGCGCGTGTATGCGTGTGTGTGCGCGCGCGTATGTGTGCGTGCTTGGACCCAAAGCAGTGATTTGTACACACTCTTCGTAGAGAGCTTTGATTAAATATTGTGTTTTTAATGTTAACAATCGAATCAGATGGTCCTAGTTGATAATAAGTGAATATTAAGACAGCCTACTTGTCTCCCTGGAATGCCTCCCCTCTCCCTCTCTCCACCACCGTCATCAACAAGTGTCTCGCGCACCCTCGGAGCCTTTTCAGTTGCAAATGCTCGCGCGCGCACACTGAAGCTCTTCGCTCTCCCATTGGTCCACACCCGGCTGACTGCACGAGAATAGGGGAACTTTTGGAGTGAACGGGCAGATGAGTTCAGTGTGTGAGTTGGCCGTCTGACAACAAGTGGTTTTTCCGCGGAGAACTGTTTCACAGCACTGAGGAGAGGCAGCTGCTCACTTTACAATAGCCTAAGTATCAAAGTAATGACTGCTACAACTTGACTTATCATTTCAGAGAAACCTGGTCGTCCGTTGCGGTGTTTTGTGTCCCGGGAGCGTCGTGAGTAGCCTAATTAGTTGATTCGCATCACCCGGCAATCCCGGTTCAATCTGCAGGGAAACCTGGCCAAAAGTCGCCAGGTGGACGGCGACAAAGGCTCCTGTGTGTTCGGCGTTTCAACTCTTCCGTAACTCAGCTTAACTTGACTACATCTGTCCCAACATGTACAGCATGATGGAACACGAGCTGAAGCCGAGCGGCCAGCCCCCATCTCACCAGACCTCCCAGGGAATGTCACCAATCACCGGCAACATGACCGGGAGCATGGGCGGCAATGGCAACTCTCACCCGGGCTCCAAAACGGCATGCGCACCTGGAGTCGACCCCATGGATAAAGTCAAGCGGCCCATGAACGCCTTTATGGTCTGGTCCAGGGGACAGAGGCGCAAGATGGCCCAAGAAAACCCCAAAATGCACAACTCTGAGATCAGCAAGCGGCTGGGAGCGGAGTGGAAACTCCTCACCGACGCTGAGAAGCGGCCTTTCATCGACGAGGCCAAGCGGCTCCGGGCGGTCCACATGAAGGAGTACCCCGACTACAAGTACAAGCCCCGCCGCAAGACCAAGCCCCTGCTGAAAAAGGACACTCAGATGGGCAAGTACCCGCTGTCAGCAGGCAACCTGCTGGCGGCGGCGCAGGGCCAAGGTGGTAGTCCGAGGATGGACAGCTACGGCTGGGGCCCCGCCGGGGGGTACGCCGGCATGCAGGGCGAGGCGCTCGGCTACACACAGCAGCTCCACCGGTATGACCTGTCAGCTCTCCAGTACCCACCTGCAATGACTGCAGCACAGACGTACATGAACGGAGGCAACTCGTACAGGTGAGTTGTCTGTTTTAAGGTTTTTCATAACTTTGTCCTATTTGAAAACATTCGCCTTTTTAATCACAGCCGAGAAAGGGCAGTGACAATAATCAAGTAGCTTAAGTGCGGCCAAGACTAACTTTGAGTCAGTTGTGATTTTGATCTTTAGATTTCATAGCCTTTATGTATTTTTAAATCGATATACGTGCTTAATCAAATGAGATGGTCCCCGGCTCAACAGAAAGCAATCAAAAAAGGTCTCCAACATGCGCTGCAGGCCGCATACACCTGCGTCAGAGACAATCTGGCGCAATTTAGTTTTTTTTTTTTTTTTTTTTTTTTTTTTTTTTTTAAATCAAAGTTTCTTCAAAATGTACCGGTTGTCGATGCAGTGTGTTGCAGTGGTTTAACAACTTTTTCACGTCAAGGACTCCTAAACTGACACAAACTAGACCACGGACCCTCTTCTGATGGGAGTTTTGCTCTTAGGTGTTTATAGAAAGTGTGTGAAATCAGTGACCAAAGTAGTTCAAAGTAGTTCTACATTCTGTCATTGTGTTACTTAGGGATATAGGGCTTAATTATAGTCAAAATAAATGATTCCCTTTTTGCTAGGGTGGTCCCTGGACCCCACTTTGAAAACCACTGGCCTACTAAATGCAAGGCAAAGCCCTTCTCAATGGACCTGATGATGGCTTCCTAACAAAGATGGATCAAATAGTGTGAGCGCTTTAAAAATGCCAATCAGTGGAACAGAGTGGTGCCTCTGCACAGAAGCACATAGTTAGGTAAGTGGGAGAGCATGCGCAAGGAATCATGGCGTTTAAATTATGCGGTTTTATTTCGATTGAGCTTCTATCCTCATTAGTGGGCCAATGTGAGTACAGTTCTCCACTCACTACTTCCCATGCTTACACTATAGGTCCTATAAGCCTCCTCCATACACAGTCACAGATTTGTTTTCAGTTTTTATCACAGGTTTGTGACTTGCTGGTTATTAGACAGAAACTACAAACCTTTCAAACCACTCCACCATTGAGTTACATCCAGTTATAACCTCAAAGTAACTTCTGCATCAAATCTCTTGCTCTGTACTGGGTTTTGTTTTAACTTAGACAACATGCTGTTCTTTTACTTAATAATTCACCTTTTAATAGTTTATTTATTTTATTTTTTAATATCTGAAGTTTGAATACAGTACAAAATAAAAAATGGAGTAATGACAAATGGACTAAAATAAAATGCACCTCCAATCTACAGAGTGCACCTGATGTACGAAGGCACTTAAAGGTGCAACTTTAATCAGGTGTAAATGTTGAGACGAAGTACATTGAGTCACTGAGGAACCCTGGCTGTGGCGGAACAACAGGCTTCAGTCTGTTGCCTACTTGTTATGCGTGTGACGCCCGGCTCTGGGCTGGGTCCTGCCTGGAATGTTGATCAGAGTGACTTGACGGTAGGAAGGGCTGCTCTGTGTGTGGTCCCCTACCCACAATCCCCTACTCCTGATCAACCATTGTCCCAGTTCCACTTCTGGGTCTTCGCCTCCTGCCTTATTAGGCCTCAAGCCCCCCGCCCCCCCCCCAAACCCCCCAAAGTACAAAGACTGAACACTTTGACAAATGTCCTGGTGTGTGAACGGATGAGATTTTCTCCAGTATCTGATAATCGTTTTCCTGAGCAAATGACTCCACATCGGCGTTATCTTATCAGACATGCTGGTTCTCAAACAGGTGAATCCTTGAAAGATGTTTTGATGCGTGTTATCGGTCACTCGCGTGTCAGAGACTTTGAGTCATGTTGGGAGCCAGACTTCCTGTCCTGAATCACAGCAGCCGACCAGAGCTGCAAAGATGAATCTGTTTTAGTTTAACTATAATATGAACCGCCAACTAGATTGATAACAGATTTCATTGGGTTGAGTCAAGTAAAAATTCCTATCTTCTAGTTTCTTCACTCCTCTATGGCAGTAATCTCTATAGATTTATAGACCAAACAATGAATCGGTTAATCGAGAAAATGAGTTAGTTGCAGCCCTATAGCAGCCAATCTTTTCAGAAGTCTTTCTAAAGTGGGAACAAGCTTTGTCAGCAAGTGGTCACTTGTTGTCCAATGTTGGATTGTGAGTTTGACGTCGTATGGCCAACGATACAACTGATCTTGAGAAAATTGCAAATAGTATTTTTAAATACATTTTTGCTATTAAAATGTTCTGTTGTAATTAGAGGTGCAACGATAAATCAATGAATCAGTTAGTTGTCAACTATTAAATTAATCGCCAACTATTTTGATAATCGATTAATCGTTTGAGTAATTTTTTTTTTATTAAAAAAAAATAAGATTTCTCTGATTCCAGCTTGTTAAATGTGAATATCTTCTAGTCTCTTCTCTCCTCTGGGACAGTAAACTGAGTATCTTTGAGTTTTGGACAAAACAAGACATTTGAGGATGTCATCTTAGGCTTTGGGAAACACTGATCCACATTTTTCACCATGTTTTGACATTTTTATAGATCGAACAACTAATCGACAGATTAATCGACTATGAAAATAATCGTTAGTTGCAGCCCTAGTTGTAATAAAACAAAGTAGACCCACTTCATTTGATGGCCCGGGGGCTATTTAGGAACTGAGTGGGAAGTTTGTCTGTTGGCAGGTGTCTCCACAGTGACACTTGAGTCTTTAGCATGTGCTACACACTCTTTCCCACTCAGTCATTTGGGAATATTTTAATCCTATTCTCCCATTGTGTCTCCTCTTATCCTAGTGCCAGGGAGTTTTTTTTTTTTTTTTTTTTTTTTTTTTTTTTTTGGGGTAGTCTGATTTTTCTAAATCTGTTCTTTTCTGTTTTCAGTCCCACATATGAGGATGCACCATGCATATCCCAAGGCTCTTTTACTTGAAGCATGTTTCTAGTTTATTTAATTATCCATCCATGTATGAGTCTTATCCTGGTCTGAACTGTAGTGGTAGTAGAGCAGCTCACATGTCCTGTTCCACCCTATTGGTTAATTAGTGTTCTCATAAGATAATGAGAGGTTGCCTGACAGCTTGACATGTATTTGTTGAACTTGAAGACTTATTCAAATGTTTTCAGTCAGCAAATGAAACCTGGTGAGGTGTAGTGTCAATGGACAGATGATGTGACTGTGATCAAGAGTGATTGACTGTGATCACTGTACCCCTTTTTTTTTTTTTTTTTTTTTTTTTTTTTTTCTAAGATGTATTCCATTCTCTCACAAACGTTTGGTGCTCAGAAAGAGGAGGCCTTTGACTGACAGGGAATACAGAGTTTGCATTGTTAGTGAAAAGCATAAAGTAGCACAAAATGGAAATTGAGTTATGCACAAGTGAGTCAAAATTGTACTGAAGTAGATGCCACTTTCCTCAACAAACAAGAAGTTCCTGCTTCAGTTATGTTGATGGTGTGAGATGGATGGGGTTTCACTTTTTTAGCTTCAACATCGTGACGTTCAGATTCATTACACTACAGAAGATACAGGTCGGTGTTTTTCAGTCTATTGTCTTGGCAAAAGTTCACTAGTTTTTAATATTGCTGATTTTGGACAGTGGCTCCACACATTTGGTCTACATTTTCAAGTTGGTTTGTTGTAAATTGGATTAAGACAAGACATTCAGAATATCAGGTGTTAAAAAGGTACACACAAACCTGTCTGATTTTCAGCATCTATACCTGCAGCACTGCACAGCTGGCGCCCGTGTGCAGGTGTCTTTATCTCATTGGCATCCCAGTGTCTAAATTCTCTTCCTGTTTAAGTGCAGGACAGGGGCTTGGCATTGCACGACTGAAGAGCAACAGGATGACGGGAAACCTCACTGCAGCAGTGCATCCTTGTATTAAATAGTCATTTTTAGGGCTGCAACTAACAATTATAATTGTCGATTTTATTTTCTCTAATAATCTATTAGTTGTTTAGTCTTTAAAACGGTGAAAAATGTGGATCAGTGTTTCCCAAAAAGCCCAAGATGACGTCCTCAAATGTCTTGTTTTGTCCTCAACTCAGACATTCAGTCATTTGTCACAGAGGAGAGAAGAAACTAGAACAATATTCAGATTTAACAGGCTGGAATCACATTTTTCTTTTAAACTTTTATTTTTTTTTATTTTAAAGGTTAAATAACCGATTAATCGATAATAAAAATAGTTGGTGAATAATTTAATAGTTGGTAACTAGTCGATTGATCGATTCATCTTTGCAGCTCTAGTCATTTTCCAAACTGTGTGAGCAAAGTTGATCACTACATGGTCTGATTTCTCCCATTAACCAGGTGTCTTTATTTCTGTTTTAAACTGTCCGATGCAGTGTTAACCTGTATGGTCCTCTCTTCCCCCACAGCCCCATGTCCTACAGCAGCAGTCCCCAGCAGCACAGCCCCGTCACCATGTCCATGGTGAAAGCGGAGCCGGTGTCCCACTCACCCCCGACGGGGACGCCCAGCCACCACCGGGGCCCTCTGCAGGGCGACCTCAGGGACATGATCAGCATGTACATCCCCGGCCCCGGGGGGGATGGCGGGGACCCCACGGCAGCACAGAGGGGCTACACCAGTGTCCAGCAGCACTACCTCACCGGGACCGTCCCACTCACACACATCTAGGACTGGAAGTGGGGCGGGGAGGGAAGGGGGTGAACTGAGTGGGCGGAGCAGAAATGCTCACGATGCACAGCCGGCTGGACAGGAGTCTGTGGGGGGACTTTAGACTGGCAAAGAGACGCAAGACGTGAAGGGGAAAAAACATTTTTTTTTTTTTTTTTTTTCCCTGCATTCAGTCTATCAGTTCCGTCTGTGCTTGCAGTTACAGACAGACACACAAGAACCGATTACATTTTTATTCACTATTCGTTTTTCTACCTCTTTGGTGCCCCATCAGTTAAGATAAATGCCACCCGCTCCCACCAACCACCACCTGTACGGAGCGGAGGCTCCTCCCTGCCCCCCACTGCTGCAGACTGCTCTTCAGGAAGGACTGCAGCGAAGACGAGAGGCCACGTTTGTTTATTGTGTACATACAAGGAAATGTTTCTGTCTGTTTTTTTTTTCTGTCTGTCCTCTTGTCTTTTTTTTTTTTTTTTTCTTCTCCATAATGTGTCAAAGACTTTTTTTTTTTTTTTTTTTCTTTTTTTTTCCTTTTTAATACCACTCTAAACACTTGAGACCCTGGCACTCATGACACTTCCACCATACCCAGTCAGTTGCTGGGGGGGGCTGTTTGACCACGGAGCCAGTCCCTGCCGCCACAGCACAGAGACACCTGTCCTGGCAACCATGTTAGACAGATCCCAATCTCTCAGCCGGTGACAGACCAATCACCGGAGCTGAAGTGCTCGGGTTGTCCTGATGTGTGGGCGGAGCCTGGGGGGCCGGCGGGGCAGAACGGGAAGGGAATGCACAACTTGAATGATGAGCTTTTTTTTCTTTTTTTTTCTTTAACAAACTCTTTGTGCCTTGGCTTTGGTTTAGTACTCTTGCATTTTTGTGTTTTTTACCTGCTGAAATCTAGTTGGATGACATGGGAAACCCCTGTTGTACAATCAGCACTGCATCCACAGGAACAAAACACACTGGCTTCTATGATCTGCGGTGTCGCTGAGAACGTAGGACCATGCCGGTTCTAAATCCCATTTCAGTAGCTCTGTAGTGTCCTCAGTCACACCACACCACTGCTGTTTTTGCTGCCTGTATGAGTTTGATTTGCTGTATTAGTTTTAGATTTGATCTGTTGATGTAAATGTTAAGATGCGTTGTTCTGGAGTCACTCTGTGTATTCATTGTCACTTTGCTCTAGGCAAGAGTTGTATTGCTTATTTTATTTTTTTTAGGCTTTTTCAGTAAGCAAATGAAATTTTAATTTGAAATGCTGCATTTCAGTTGTTTTATTCCAAATGGCAGATTAAGACTTGCAAGATATGTCTTCCACAAAGTAAACTGGATTGGCAATTTTGTGTTTACTACCAGTAAAGAGAATGTATGAAAGTAAGTTTCACATTCAGTCTCTTGACCTGAGAGTAATTCTGTCGTTCTATAAAATAACAAGTGCTTTTAATCCTGGTTCTCTCAATCAGACAGTGCTGTTTTTTTTGTCTGTTTCTGTCTAGCCTGCTGTCTGCTTACTAGTGCTGCTATGGACCTAAAGGGAACTTTTATTTTCAACCTACACAAACTGTGAATATTGAATGTGGTAGATTTATTCAGACAGTTAACTTTGAAGCATTCCATTACTAACTCAACATGCACTGGAAACAGATGCCTTACTTGTTTTTTGAAAAAAGGGAGAGCAGTTCTATTAAAGTAATGCGTGAATGTTTACATTGTTACCCAAGTGTTTTAACTTTTCTACTGACTTGTATCTCTATTTTTTAGAATGAATTCTCTTGTATGTAAATGCTGCCATGTACTAGTGACTGTGTAGCATTCATGTAAATAATGTATACATTTTTAGGCTCTTACACTAAGAGTCTCGATTCCTTTTTTTGGTTTTAAAAAAAAAAAAAAAAAAAAAAGCTTTGTTATGGCATTCATGACAATATTAATAAAAAGTACAAATCCTTTTCATTAATGTCACGTTAACTGTTTGTGTACTTTGAGTTTAACAGCATTCTATGACTGATGAGTGAAAAGCCCACACAATGACCAACACTTGGATTAAGTTACATAGTACTTTATTAGGTACACTGGTACAAATTAATGCAGTCCAATAGAACAGCGCTGCCATAAACGTGACCTTTCCAAAGCCTCTAATGTTCATGTGACTAAACGTCCTAACTTAAGGTCCACTTTTTCTTGAGCTTTCAACTGTATCACAGTTTTCATCAGTGGATGGGAGTGTCATAATATAAATGATGTTCCGCTGATGTGTTGTACCGGTCATAATACCAATATTGTATACATTTTATTGAGGCGTGTTATCCATTCATTTAAATACATGTGAACAGAATATTAGAAACCACTCTATGATGCAGTCCAGTCCGCCACCACTAACTCAATCCTCCATAATGAATCAATTAGTCCTTAAACAGTTGATCTAACCTCTCACAGTGGGAACCAGAACTGAACATTATCACTTGTGTAAAGGTATAATTTACGACTGAGCTGGATTGCATTACTATTTTATTACTATTTTCCAGGCAGACCTAATAAAGTGGCCGCTGAGTGTAAGTTGTGTTAATATAGCCCACTGCTTTAGAGGACCTTACCAGCGTTTGATCCCCTTAAAAACTGCTGGCCATTTTTCAAATCGTGCCACAAAGTTTCAGATCTTTACATTTATTTGAAGCATTGTCTTCATTTTCATATAATAGGAAAACTCGCGACACATGATTGCCATATGTTTTTTGTTCAAATGGGATTATTTGATTTGAAGGGAATAATGCAGACTTGGTGTTCAGGGTGTACAACACACTTTTCACATCGCACAGAAATGAATAGGAATCAATGACAACCTGGAACAGTAGGACAACTAGGCTATATTTAAAATATCAAGGAAACTGCTTTAAAGTCTATAACACAGGGTGATTATTAAACTGGTTAGGTTTAATGTAAGCCAAAAGTACACAGGATTTCAATTTCCTCATGTTTCTCAGTATACAGTATAGGCTATTTTTGGGGGATTATATTACATTAATGTGTATTTCTCTGCTATTAATGTAATGTATACTTCATTAATCCCGCAAGGGGAAATTACAATGTTTCCACTCTGTTGTTATTACACACATTACACACAGCCCTGAATTACACACACATGCTCAGTATCTATACATGCCCATGGGAAAGGCGCCCCTGAGCAGTTGGTTATTATTGCTGCAATTATTGCTCATAGTTATATCATAGTGCCTATTACTATGATTAAGTCCCTATGAATGCCTGGCCTAATAATCCCAGGTGAATTGGGAAAGCTGGTTATGTGCGTGTCACCAGATGAGTGCCGGTGTTTCTCAGCTGTTGCTTCCAACATGACCTCATCCATCCGAATCTTTAGAGAAAATAAGAATGGCATACCAGCAATCAAACCCCCCCCCCCCCCCCCCCCCCCCCCCCTTCTCCTTCTTCATCTTCACTGTCACAGCGGAGCCGTCAGATCTGCCTGGGGCCGCTCAGAATAAAAACTTCGCCGGACAAAAGTGAACATTAGCGGGGAGAACATGGGTGTCTTGCCGGGCTGGGAAGATGTGATGGGCTGGGGGAGGAGGGGGGGGGGGCAGTCTATAGTGCCTGCAATGATTTAAAGCTCGATTATTTACTTTCTTATCTTTACCCTCTTTGAAAGAAAAAAAAAAATCACTTTCCCCGTTCCCCTCCTCCTCCCTTTCACTCCCCCTCCCTCCCCCCCACGTCTCTCCACAGTGAAAGCGGGTGGATGGCCCGTTC